>JAEQML010063581.1:0-22979 GCA_016904865.1 Pissodes strobi
ATATATATATATATATATAGCCAATATTGGCCCAATATTTAAGGTTTCCTACTTAAAAACATAAAAAAAATATTTACATTAGGTAAACCCACCAGTTTAAATGATGAACGCAAAACTCAACTACATAATCTAAACTATTCCTGAGAATTGGTAGGGTAAGTAGGTCTTTACCTAATCTTTTGTGGTAGAATATTTTTTTTTTTAGGTTAGGTCGCAAGAACGTTTCATACAGGAATCAGGAACTATGTATTTTGTAGATTTAAAAACAACTGGATTAAGTACTTACCACTTTACTTCAATCAATCCAAATTAAAACTTATAAACAGAAATCACACAACTAATACCGAACGGAACACGAAACCTGCAGCGAAAGGAAAAATGCATGGCCATAGAAAAATATTGGAGGGAAAATGCCTAAGCTAACCTAAAACCTTGTCTTGTCTTGTATACATCCCCTTGCTAGAGGATGAAATGGCGCTGCTACTAGGCGATTTGCCGGCTCCCTCCTCTTCCGGCGCTTAATTAGAGGCAAGGCGACCCTCTTGCATAATTTACACAATAAAATGGGACAGTATACAGTGTTGTGTGTTGTTCCTGGAGAAATTTGTAATGTACTGAAACGAGTCATGTCATTGTACTGATTTCTGGGTCAATTGTACTGACAAGAGAAATTTGAAATAAAACATGGGGATACCTATACAATGCGTTCCTTTTCACGACGGACATTGGATTTTTTGTTAAAATTTTAACTCCTTGTCAGACATGTTTTTCATATAAACTGAAAAATACATCTGAGATCGGTTACTATTGTACTATTTCCAAAACGAATTGTGTTGATGCGGGAAATTTAAAATAAACACAAGTAACGTTAGCTTCAATTGTACTGTTATCCTGCAAAAATAACTAAAGCATAGAGAATTTATTTTTGTATTATATCTGATATGGACTAAAAAGCGAGGCGAGGGAGATTCGAAATTTGATGGTGTTTATGAGCCGAAAACCCTTGCATCTCGCGGCAAGGAATTTTCGCATGGTTTTAAATAATAGTAAATATAATAATAATTATAATTAAAAACGATAATAAACATTATTTAACTTTTGATTGTAATACAAAATATTAACCAAATATTGAATATAACACGACGGCCATTGACACAGGATAAACATATATTTAGGATATATTTTGTAAATATTGTAATTTGATCCAATATTAGCAATCTTTGGCCAATATTGGTAGTTAGTTGGCATTATAAGTTCTTCCTTTATTGTAATTGAATATTTTACAATAATGTACCAATATTTATATAATGTATATACATTTTCAAATTTCGGAAAAAAATATAAAATTAATAATAATACTACTAGAAGTATTTAATAATACATCATTTTAGGAAAGCATATTTACGACGTTATTTATTCGTAGTATGCTTTATAGTACACTGTTTTCTAATATTGGTCCCACATAGGGCATTTATTGTTGTACCAATAATTATATATATTTATACAACAATAAATGTCCCATGTATAGCCAATATTAGAAAACAGTGTACTATAAAAAACGCTCTACAAACGAATAACGTTGTAAACATGACTTATTAATGATGTATTATTAAATAACTATAGTAGTTATTAATTACTTTTACACTTTTTCTCAAATTTGAAAATCTATTTATATTATATTATATATTAGTAAATTATTGGGAAAATACTGAACTACAATAAAGGGAAAAGTTATATTGCCAACTAACTGCCAATATTGGCTAAAGATTGCCAATATTGGACCAATTTACAATATTTACCCAACATATTCTAAATATTGGGCCAATATCCTGTGCTACTGGGGATACTCAATACTAATATTTTTACTTTTATTTATGACACGTGCTTGTGCAACCGCCTTCACCCTTTCCGAAGGACGCCCAAGTAAAAGAATATTGGCCAAACAAATGGCCAAATCACTACCACAAGATGAGAATGTAAGTCGCTGGATTTTACCGTAATTAATTAGAGAAGCTGTATTATATCACGCAATGTAATATCGTTCTTATGTGTGCCTGAATTTAATCAATATTTAAAAAAATCCCCTCGAAAATGAGTATAACTAAATTCTTGACAGAATGGTGAATGGAAAATACTACAAATAACAAAAACCGGTGAATAAAATTTCTAATGATGGAATGTTAGATGAAATTTCGTTATAATTAGCAATAAAGTATACCGTCATTTTTTGACCGTTACAACTGAAATCACAAAGACAAAATATTTTAAGGAAGGTGAGTGAAAACGCGCGTGAGGTTGAAACTGAAACCTTGAAACTGCCATAGAGAAAGCAGAAAAATCATGAAGCGTTTCATTTTTATGTTTGGCATTTTTTGTTATTGTTTACTTTTTCAGTTTTGAGTTTATCTTTTTGTCAAATGATTAGTCTACAAAAAGATTAAGCCAAACTTGAAAAAGTAAACAATGAAAAATTACGAAAAAAAATTTAATTCAAAAAAGCATTTGAAGAAAAAAGAAATAAAAATATAATTATTAGTATAGACTGATTCTAAAAAAAAATAAAACATGAATATAGTAGATAACAAAAAAGACACGAACATAAGAAATATTTGCTCGATCAACAGCTTTTGTGTTTATTTAAAAATTAAATTAAAAAGCTCAGTAAAAAAATAATACAATTATTACTATTGGAATGATGATCCTACAAAAAGATAAACTAAAACATAAAATAACAGATAATAGAAGATACTGACCATAAAAACTTTTTAACAATTCAGTTAAACTCACAAAATAAACGAAAATAAAATAAAATAAATAAAATTAGTTATTTCATATCATTCTACACATTCACATTTCAAAAACTAAACAACAAAAAATTATAAACATAAAAATTGAAACAAAATATTTAAAAAAGACAAGTTAAAACATGAATACAGGAAGATAAACATAAAAAATTATTTATACTTGATGAAAGATAGAAACCCAAAAAGAGGAATGAACAAAGATTCAGTAAAATCAATGAAATTATTGAAAACAGACTTAGGGACCCCTAAGAGTAAGGGCTTTTCGAAAAATATTCTGATAGTGAGAACCATCAGAGAAATTATGCTTTTAGCATGTATAGAGATAAAGGAGTTTACTGGATTAACTAATAAGATGACATGAACATTATAACAGGTTAAACTGAAAAGGATATACGTGTGTGGCTGTGATATTTCTGAGGGGGCCGCTCAGTGTGAGTCGACCCAAGTGTTGTTGTTTGATGGTGAAGAGACAGGTGATAATATTAATTGATTTTAGTGTGAACCAGCTACTCTATAGATTCAATTATTCCACTAAGGTATGCCCGACATTTAGGAGGAACACAAAATATATTTAAAAAATATATATATATAGGAAGAAGCATATTTTTTAGACATAATAGAAGAGAGAGATTTATCTGAATCCGAAATATTAAGACAAGAGGTGCCATCAGAAAGCAAGGTCTCATGAGATTCCATCAGTGCCATTTTCTATAAGAAAATATCTATATGAGATTCAGTAAGAAATTTTTGCAGCACCACCAGGTATACCTTCAAACAATGTCCGATTTGCAATTATCTGATAAGCTAATCATATTTTTTTGCGATAAATGTGTAAAAAAGATCCTCATATATTGATGTTTAATATGTGCAAAGATAAAATAAATACTCTACACGTTAGATTAAACGAGTGTATATATCGCATATTCAGAGTTTAATATAGTTTACACTTTAATTGCGCTATTAAAAACCTTCTACTCGTATATGGCACAATATATCTTCTGTACAAAAAATTTCATATTTGGTCTTTAGTTAAGAAGACCATTTTTGAAAATTCGTAGTGCAAAGATTTCTTTGAGCGTCTGTACAATCTTATTTTTTTTTAAATTAAATAAAAAATCTTCTCATTTTGCGATTTTTTTTGAGATGCCATTGAAGACGACAAAATAAACTCTTAAAAAAGGCATAGTTACATTTTTGAAATGGAAGACTGAATATATATATTTATGAACAGTTGAGGTTAGTTCTTGTAAAGAAGCAGCTGGTATTTAGATTGATAAATATATTTTAATTTGCCCTATTTTTCATTTAGTCATTTGACCATCATTATTTTCAATTATAAATTTCTGGATAAATGCATGATGGCTTGATACTAGTAGCTTACAAATACGAACAAAAATACAAATGGCAAAACAAACAGAAAGGCAATATTTGATTTTCTCACCACTATGTGCACAATTTATGCAAGTATGATACACGGTTCTTTTTAAATCATTTGGTGGTTACAAAAATAAGGCGAGTTAGTAAAAGACAAACCTTGATAAACTACTGGGATCTACAGATCTTGGGAAATTGTTAGCGTTTAGTGGTGATAAGGTCGGGCTGCAGTCTTTAGTTGAAACTGCTGCAAAATAAGTTATTTGGTTAGTGTAACTACATTATCATGCTGTAATACATAATTAATGATTTGGATGTTTCACGATTTCAAACTAAATATCATGCAATACATTACAGTTAAGAGATTAATTTGTATATAGGGCTTACATGAGTAATAACTTTTTAGTTGATATTTTCCGTGAATATTTAATAAACTGATTTAATATGCATATTAAAAAAATTATTGATTTGGCATTAAAGTAATATTAGAGCTCACTGGACCTAGGCACGTTCCACAGAGTACGGTTCTAGATAACAATGGCAAATAATACTCCCTATCTCTGGATAATCGCAATATATTGCAATCAAATCTGCAGTTTATAAGTCATTAAAATTAGTAAGGAAGAAAAAACAAATATTTCTTACATTGATACATATGGGCAGGTGGTGGCGGTACCGCTGACATTAACGCCATCGAATCTACTTCTCTGGCACTGCCTTCTACGGTTATTGTCGGTGCACCGTCTGTGGTCGAATCAGACAGGTTCCCTGCAACGGACGTAGCTCCTCCGCTCTCTCTATCGGAGCTAACGCGAACTCCAGAGTCAGCACTACAGCTTCCGCGGTCGCCCGGCAACAAGCCTAAGTGGCCGGATAGAAGACCACCTGAGCCTGGTGTAAGAGCGCCACCATTCATACTGTGTCGGGGTAGCGAAGCTAAAGATTCTTGGTCGGATAGGCAACCTCCGGCTGCTAGTTGTCTCCGGGCCTGTGAAATCAGGTGTCATTAATTCTATATATAAATAATATATTTTAATTCAGCATGAGCTTGTGACAGAATCTGCTATCTTAAGTTTCCCTAATTGGCATGCGGTTTTGTAAAAATAGGTAAATATTATAGGCGCAATAATGTAGTAAAGAGGCATAAATCCTCCAGAAAATAGATCGATATCAATTGTAAAACTACGTTTTCCTTTAAATTGACAGGCTGCATAGATATTGAATAATGCAACTGCACTTAGAGCGGATGGAGTCTACCCGATGATTCAATATCCATTAGAAATTGTCGATAATAACAATAACGCTTGTAAGTTCGATCGTACTCAAACCTTAATTTCAGTCCTGCTCTTGCACTGGTTGGGGTGAGTAATCCAAAACGGAATTACCTTCTCTACGATGAAAAGACGATTGGGAATATGAGAGTTATCTGGTAATACTGTCAAGTATTACCATTATACTGGGTCAAGTCTGACAAGAGTTCCGGCTATCTCATCTGTGGTTTTCCTCATCCTATTTTGTGTTCATATGGTTTAATGTATTATTTGCTTATTCCACCTTATTCATCTTTGCAAGATATTCGGTTTTCGTCTTATTCACTCATTTATTTGTATTTTCTTGCCTCTTTAATTGCTAAATACAGTAAGTAGTGGGTAAATATTATTGCAAGCAAACATGGCAATATCATCGCCTCTTACATGAGTGCACCCCTGCTCAACTTTTGTGAGGAAATCATTGGATCCTTGAGCGAATTGAGATGATGTAATTTGAACCATTAAGTTATCGATAATTATTAATTGTACAAAGCCTGTGGTAGGTTGATTAACTAGAGAAGAGAGGGTTTCCTGCAATAGAACACATCACAACGTATGAGTGTGCACAAGAGGGGGCTTTAATTTACGAAGGTAACATAATGGGGCTTATGTTTTAGTCAGAGAGTAGAAAATACGCAAAAAGGGAGGCTCTCCATAGCGCGCTGGCACGTAAATTATCTCGTTAGCCCCATCAGAAAGATGGCGAGTACAGTCTTGCTTAATTCTCGGAAGTAAGCGGTATCCGTGATATTTTGCACGCTTTATAAAGTATCAAAGTTATGTGACGACCACAAAGGAAGTTCTCACGGAAACTGCAGAGCCAACACCTTCATGCGAACTTATAAATATACGAAATTATTGTATTACTATTCATTAATTTCGTATTCTCTAGCTTGTAACGTGTAAAATAAATATTTTTAAAAACACACGAAACTTAACTGGTGCAGTCGCTCGGATAGTTGCAGTTTTTCCTATTGAAGTTTTTCGGCATCGGGTCCGATTCGGTCGCGAAAAACGTAGTTTTTAATCTTTTGGCAACTAAGAAAAAACCTCTTTGCATCGCAACCGCACCCCACAGGCGAGGAAAAGAGAAGAATCATCCCGTGCAAACAGGACCTTGACAAGGATAACGACAATGGCCATGACACTGACCAACCCCAACCACGTTGCAGTTATACTCGGGATGATAGCGGCTCTGACTCACAGCAGTGATATCAAATTCACTGAAATAAAATCTCCTTTATTTACCTTTAATTTAGGTATAACTAGAATAGTAGAAAGTAAGCAACTTTTATACATTATGTTGACGTAGAGCCTTTAGCTAATCAATTAAATAATCTTGAATATTTTTATAAAATTATAGAATTAAACCTAGACCACATATGCTAGAAATAGGGCTTCTGCAGTCTTACGCAATCTTCTGATGCATGCATAACATTATTTAATTAATAACGTTAGGATTAAGCTTAATAATATTTCACCGCATAATCGACCTAAAAAGGTTGGTAAAGCATATAAATGGTTTTTTGGGAACTTAGATACTCACGACGGAGAAAGGTATGCCAAAGCAATTTTGTCTTTGGCAATCAATCAGAATTCCGTTAATCACGAAATGTCTTCAAATATCCCTCACTAAACAATTAATCAGTAACTATAATAAAACAATTCCTCAATTATTCATTTTATCAATAAAGAAGAGGAAGTTAAAGAAGTTCTGATTAGCTTACCTGAGATTAAAATGCTCGAAGAAAACACGCATTTTCTAAAGCCAGAGCCCACCCAACTTGAATCAATCGATCTGGACGAAATACATAGGCTGAAAGAAAAATCAATGCTCTCGAGGACCTCCGAAAAATGGGCTATTCACCCAGTCGGACGGACTTTTATCAGCATGATTTCACTTAGAGTAGTAGGAGTAGCCCTTGGCTCTGTCTGAAAATCTACATACAAAGAACCCGGAAGAAGACTGTCAAGTCAACCCGATGAATCCAACCAATGAAACATTCATCCCTCATGTTTCACTCTTCGGCGGGAGAAGTTATGTGACGATCACAAGGAAAGTTTCCATGGAAACTGCAGAGCTAACAACTTCATTCGAACTTATAAATATACCTAATTATTGCATTAATATTCATTCTTTTCGCATTCTCCAGCTTGTACCGTGTAAAATATCACGGATACCGCTTATTTCCGAGAGTTAAGCAAGAGCCTACCCGCCATCTTTCTGATGGGGCTAAGCCAGAGTTTACGTGCTACGGAGTGGGTTAAAAGGGAATATATCAGTGAAATGGGAATCGAGAACGTGTTTTCTTTGGTTCCATGTAGAAGCACATTTTACAACAATCTTTCCATTATATTTAAATGTGTCTACCGTTGTATGATCAAGCCTCGGTTATTCTTTATTTCATTTAGTGTTTGATTTACGCTTCTAACTCGGAGTTTACGTCATTGATTTTTGTGTTTAACAGTCTTGTGTGTGACTTTTACCATTTCGTTGTTATCGTTTATTTTTACGCCATTATTGTCTTTGACTTTATTTATTTCAAACTTTCTTAAGTTTAGTTTTGCAATCTTCATTTTAATAATTTCCTCAGCTGTTACTTTTTTACTTTACGTTTGTCAGAATAGTTTTATTAGTCTCCCTGTATCTATACATCTTTGCTGTTTTTTAACGTTTTTTTTTTTATTTTTTTATAAGCTCCTTGGTTTCTCCTGAAATATATTTTTCATCTCTTTTGTCTTATCCTGCCATTTGATCTGTTGTTTTAAATAATATCTGTGACAGTGTATTGTCTCGTCTATCATTTTGTTGTTATGGTGTAGGTTTTAAGCTAATTGTTTCTTTATTTTTCTGTTATTTGTTTATTTGCTTATTTGTTTTGTTTTAATTTGCTCCTATATAGTTGTTCTTATACTATGAGCTTTCTCACGTCGCGTCGCTCTAGCGATTTCATGTCTAAAGCTGCTTAAAGCCGTATACATACCTGACTAGAACGATCTCTCGAACCTGTATCAGACCTGTCTAAAGCTGTCTCAAGAGTTATATAGGTCTGTTGTATACAACTTTAGACAGGCTTGATACAGATTCGGAACAGCTTTAGACAGGTCTGTATACGGTTTTATACCGCTTCATACAGGTTTCTAAACAACTTTAGATAGGACTGTATGCAGCTTTAAACAGGTCTGTATACAGCTTGAGACACGAAAACTCCAGAGTAACGTGAAAAAATCCATTGCCAAAGTGCCTACCTGTATATTTTCGGATATCTTTGGTTTTAATTTCTTTTAGGCCTTCTTGTTTGATTAGCTCTAGTTTTAGTTTTATGTTTAGTTCATGTTCATTGACAACGTCCGGTCACATCTCATCAGTTAGAGAAAGTCCTGTTTTTAAAATCAATTCAAGCTATCAAATTAATCAAAGATTAACCAAATATACCTACTTGAACAAGAATTAAGGGTTTATTAACCCTCTGAGTATTAATTATACAAGTGCCCTCAGATTCGCCCTTCATGGAGTTTTTATCAAAAACTTGAACATTTGAATAATTTCCTTCTAGATGAATGGCATGTTTCATCGACTTACTTTCACTAGTACTTACCGACTTACAACAATTCAAAATATCACCAAGCATTAACTTGGAAAATCCATGCTAACAACTTACCTCAGCAAGTTGTTCCTGTGCTTGTTGCAACTGTAGTTCTTTGGCGTTCAGTTGTGCTGCCAGTGACAAACTCCTTTCAGCCTCGTCTCTGGCATGTCTTAGTAAGCTCCATCTTTCCCTTTCCCGCTCTTCCCTCTCTGTCGACAATTGTTGAAGAGATGTTTCGTCTCTCACCCGCTGAAACAATGATCACTGGTAGACTTGGCTTGGAAATATTATCAGTGATTTGTTACTATCTAAGAAGTTATTGAAAGGAGTTTTTGTTTCCAGGATGAAGAATACTATGAATGAAGAGATCTAGAGATATAGAGCAATATATCTGGAGTTATGAAGAGCTATACATAGAAGAAGTTTATTTGAAAATGCCCTTAGTAAGATGTTTTTAAGCTATGTTAAGAGAAATCAGAAATTTGCTAAATTTACATTGGCTTACCTGTCCGTAAGTTCTAATAAAATCTCTTAATTCCTTTTCTTTATCTTCAAGTGTAGAGAACAGTTGTTTCATCTGATTTAACAAATCAAATTTCTCCGCCTTCAGTCGCCGTTTATCAGCTTTTAGAGCTAGAGGAGAATAAAGCTATTAATTTATATGCCAATTTATGCCGTATATTTTACTTTTTTCGAAAGATCTAGCATCCGCCATCCTAATATAAAATAATTATTATGGAAAAATAATTCCAATAACTGGCAAGTTAATTCTCATCCGTCTGCATTATAACGCATAATCGAATGAACCAACTGTAAAACTCTTGAACAAATAATTGCGAATTTAGACCGAGTTTAGGGCCGTTGCTCCAAACCTTGGAAGGTGGGCGGTTCAAAAAGTCGGACAATAAGAAGCCAAAGTTTGGAATGCGAACACCTGTCCATTTGACCAAACAATTTTAATTACCCTATTTAGGAAGTGCGGTAGTAATAAAAGCTAAACTCGAAGTGTAAAAATCATATTAACAGCCATAATCAAATTTTAATAAGCCTAAATATCAAAGAGCGACATAATAAAATCGAGAGTGGAATATATGTATAAAACATGTAAACAAACGTTAAATGTTCTTAGTGAATACAATTGAATAAGCCGGACACCTGCAAATTAAAAAGTTTCGAGGCGAAAAGCAATCCTTGAAAGAAGGTATAAAAAGAAAAATAGCTCAGAAAGAATGGCAGTACGGCAAGATTCTTAAGCGCGAATAATAGTGGCACAATAATCTTCAAGCGCGATAATTAGTTTTCACGCGGGTAGTCTGAAAAATAATCTGCATATAACATTCGACTGTCTAGTTAGTTTAAGACTTAGGTCGTTGCCATGTCGATACGTGGTAGGAAAAAGTAGTTACATGTAAACGACGCAAGTGTACTCCGTCGCTATGCCACCGAACATTAACAAGAAACTAGAAGGTCAACTCTCAGTCGGCACTTTTGATGTAGCGCATATAAAGGAGAGACGGGGTAAAACGTGGCATGAGGCCTGAGCGGTTAACCAGCATTTCATCAGGTTCCGCGACGGGGCAAGGAGGCAAATACTGGAAGCGGGGCTTAAAGTGAACCATCTAGTTAGTCTATTGTTAATGATCGGTGACTCTGCCAAAACAGATACCGAGAGAAATAAACCGTAACGTGGTAGAAGAAAAATCAGAATAATCAATACGTTTTTTCAGTAGTGTGCGGATTTATAGAGCCAGTTCTCCAGGGATTGAAACGCAGGTAACGGTGTATACCATAAGGACTAGAAAGTTAGTTGTAGGTTTAAGTATTTTTAAGTATGTGTAACTAGCGTAAGAAAATATAACGAAAGGTAGAGATGTGCTCTAAAGAGAATTGTAAGTGAAAAAAGAAAGAAAGGCTCCCTTTTAAATATTTGCCCTTAAAAATTCAAAATCTGAAATAGTAAATTGAAAGGTAATTTAAATTTTTATAAATACATTGAAGTACATAAAAGTAGTATGCCAATACTGACCACTAGCGGGAGGAAGAGGGTGGTTGCCCATGATGTTTAGGTAAGGTATTTTTATCGAAATAGGCCGTCAACACACTGTTACTGCGAACTTGTTATTAGAAAATTAACTGAAGTTGAAGAAAGGGTCGAAAACATAGTAAGAACATAAAAGGGTGAAATCGGGGTTCATTACAGGAGTTGTGAACAAGTATATTTTTTTGCTAAGACAATGGTCTAAAATTTCAGAGACGATCTTCGCACAAAAAATACATGTTTTGACGTGCTTCCATCTGTGTGCATTTGTAGGTGTTCTTGTGATAGTTTTCGAACGGGTTAGAAATTTAACTCGAAACTTGGCAAACGTGTTGCTTTTACTCCCACGGCACGAAAGTGGGAGTAGAATGTTTGAATATAAAAGTTTTTGAGATCCAAACAGAAAATGCGGGAATCACTGAATTCAGCAAATAGTCAAGACGTAATTGGGTCGAATAAAAACGAAATCGTAGGAGTAGCAGGAAACTACGATAGAACACCTTAGAGAACAAGTTCTGGAGTGTCGTCACCCGGAGCCAAAAACGATGCACTAAAAGCAGGTTCAGAAGATTTACCAGAAATACTAGTGGCAAAATCAAAAGCCGCCCTTAGGCAGATGAAATCAGAAAAATTCCTGTGAATGAAGGCAAAATATCAACAATTTTCAAAAAAGAAGACAGTTCAAAAAATGTTAAACGATTGTTTCCAGCAGCGATTGATTTGTAATAATTTTTAACAAATGTGTCATCTCGAATATGGGCCCATCAGCTTGTTGTCGAACTTATACAAGCTCATTGTCAGAACAATCGCCAACCACCTGACCAAAAGGTTTAATTCATACAAACCAGTTGGGCAGGTCCACTTTCGAAAGGGATGCACCATTTATTTACCTTTCATAGATTCTCACAAGGCTTTTGACGTTGGTAAAGCTATGGATCGGGCAATAATATACTCCAGATAATTAGGAATTTTGCAGATTATGTAGGAGTACCAGCTGTCATATTAAAATCGATATTGATCTTGAAACTAGCCGAAATCCTATGCAATGAGGAATTCGTCAAGGTGGTCCAATATCTCCAAAATTATTCAACCTAGCACTTGAAGACATTTTGAAGAAATACCATGCGAGAAGAAAGGCATTAAAATTGATGAATCCAAACTACCTATGTTTGCTGATGATACAGTTCTGAGAACTTAAAGATATGTTAAAACAACTCAGTAGTGCCTAAGCTAGATTAGACCAAAATCAAGAGCAATGAAGAAGCCAAGTTCCTAATAGATCAACATAGAATTGGAAATATCAACAAAAATATATTTCTTTTGATCTTAGCATTCAACAGCAGAAATCAACGTAAGAATAAAATTGATTTTCGGAAAGCTCAGCAATATCTTGAAGGACCAAACAATCCCCATCACATGAAAAGGAAAGTGTTTCAGATTTGCATTTCTCCAGTATCTACGTACTACATACGGTCTTGAGACAATGACACTTACAAAGAAAAGCGCAGCTTGATTTAGAACAATCCAAAGAGCGATGGAGCGAGCGATGCTTGGATTTCGGTTTAGAGATAGAATCAGCATCGAAGAAATCCAAAGACGTACCAGAACTACCAATGTTGTGGAGCACGTGGCATAAATAGAATAACAACAGGTAGGTCATGCCGATGCCGTTAGACAGGACTAAAAATAAATGAGTTACAATGTGGTGACTAAGACCGACAAAAGGAAAATTGAAAGACCTCATAAGCATTGGCGGAATACATGAAAAAAAAATGGCAGGGAGAAATGGGATGCAAGCCTCACTCACAAAGTAGAGAGCCATGAACAACTCTAAGAGCAGCCAATATCTATAAAGTTACTCACCCTAGTTCTAAGAGAAACTTTGGAAGAGCTAGCATGAAAGAAGAAGGGCATCAAAATCGGCGAATCCCTTTTAAAGTACTTACGTTTTGCCGATTATATTTTTCTGAGAACCTAAATAGCTGTTAAAACAAGTCAGTAATGCCTATGTTAGATAGACCAAACTCATGAGCAATGAAGAAATCAACTTCGTCATAGATCAATATAAAACTGAAAATATGAAAGAATACATGTATCTGTCTCAGGGCGCATTACTTTTACCAACTCTGTTCCTCATCTATAAAAATGACCTGCTGACTGAAGCCAATAATCCCGTTTGCAGTACCCTTGCCTCCTAATTTAGATCAGAAAGACCTTTACCAGCGACTGAGACTTATCAGCGCAAATAGGAGCAGATTACAACAATTAATCAAGATCTGGAGAAAGTTCGAACCAGGGGCAACAGGAATTTGGTCCAGTTCAATGCAGCAAAAACCCAAGCAGCCACGTTTACCAAGAAAGCCAATACGGCGGGCCCTGACATCATTATAGCAGGATTGAACATTCCTACATCCCCATCAATCCGACTACTGGGTGTTTTGGTCAACAGCAATATGTCCTGGAGTAACCACGTTGCTAACATCGCAAATTCAGCCTCGCAGAAGCTTGCTACGCCATGTCGCAATAAAAACTGTATACACCGCAGCAGCTGCTCTTGCTCTACAAAGCGCAACGGCACCAAAGCACGCCCTAAAGCGGCTGGATTCCACTCAGAAGAGAGCTGTGCGTCTCCTCGGCTACCCGGAGTTGTTGACACGGGATCTGGATAGTCTGGAACACCGCAGAAATTCGGCCGAGATATCCCTGTTTTACAGATATTTTCACGGCAGATGTTCCCAAAATATGACCCGCATCATCCCGCCTCCAGCAACGCCTGTCAGACAATCGCGCAAGAGCGCACCGGTTCGTTCTACAACTGGAAAAACCTAGAACGACGCTTTACAAGGACTCCTTTGCCTGGCGCACTACATTACTGTGGAACTCACTCCCAGGACATCTGTTTCCTCCTAATTACAACCTACAACTATTCAAGAAACGTGTCAATCAACATCTTCGCACACACACCGCTCGTCGAGTGCCATAGCATCTCTCTTTAGTGTGTGTGCTACTACCATAAAAAAATCTCGATCTTAGCATCAAAGTCGGTAGGTATAAAGAAAACTAAACAGCAGAAATCAACGTAAGAATAATATCTTGAAGGGCCATAGCAAGTGTTTCGGATCTGCATTCCTCCAGTGTCTACGTACTGCATACGTTCTTGAGGTAATGACACTTACAAAGAAAAGCTCGCTCGATCGAGAACAATCCAAACAGCGATGGAGCGATGCTTGGAATGGGTTTAGAGATAGAATACTCATTAAAGGTTTCCAAAGACGCACCAGAACTACCAATGTTGTGGAGCATGTGGAACAAGTAAAATGACAACGGGTAGGCCATGTCGTTAGACAGGACTAAGAAAAAATGGGTTATAATGTCGTGACTAAGACAGACACAAAAATATTGAAAGAGTTCAAGAACGTGAAAGAAACGACAGAAAGAAATGGGATGCAAGTCTGTTACGGGTGAAAATTCTCCTATTTATAAAAGTCATTTTAGGAAGGAATATGGATTGGTTAATCATCTCTATTGTCTTTTTTTCGATAAGTTCGTACCTGTCTAGGATTCTGACAAGCAGTATTTGAATTGACATTTAAGGATTTTTAGTTGAATGTCAGTCGATAGTTTTTGACGTGACTACAGATTTGTTTCTGTTTACTAATCCAGTAGGATGAGAGAAAACAGAAGAAAACTGTTGTTGTTGATTCTGTAAGGCTTTTGTTTTATCATTAGCCAAAGAAAATTCCTTGGGGTGAGAGGTAGCTCTCGAGAAGTGATTTATTTCGTTAATGAAATAGGCTGGCAGTGGTTTGAGATTCTCGAGAGAGGGTTAGTTGCTTGCAGAAGAAATTTCTAGCCACCGCTGTAATGGCAATAAGCCCGTTAATTTTTTCAACATACCCAGGAAGGTTTTGGTGAACCCCAGCTATGGGTAAACTGTTGTAAGTTGTTTTGAATGTAGAATTTCAATTAGATTTTTGGGGCCGAGTTTTGGCATTTCTGTTAATTTCATGTTATGTTGCTGTTATGGATTAATATCCGTTTTAGGGTGCAGGTAATTGGATACTAGTAATTGGATTTCTAGTAGTTGCATTTAAGTAGTTGCATTTAAGTAGCTGGATTTTAGCAGCGGAATTCCGGCAGCTGGTTGTTGCGGGGTTCTAATTGCTGATTCCCTATAGGGTAGAAAGAGCCACTATTACCAGAAATAATTACTTCACTTTAGAGACTTTTAAATTTAAACAGAATATTTAATATTTTCTTTAGTAAGTAATAGCAATCATCATAATGCACTAGAGTATATATATAATACCTTTTGTGAAGTGTTACTACGCCGGCCTAGTTTCATTAGTTACTTCTTACGGGTACTAGATTTATGGATAATCTCTAGTGCATATTATATCCGAGGAAGTTTATTCACTTTAATACCTTTTTACCTTATTTGGCATTGATATTAAAACGTAACATAGCATTTTGAGGGATACGTTTTCTGTTTGAAACTTGCAACTCGGGCTTTTGGAAGGGCTATACTAATCGAGTTAAATTAACTTAGTATTAGTGAAGGGAAAATCGGATGATTTTTAGAATCGAATATCTTGTATTCGAATACTTTTGAGAATCGAATGATTATTCGAATACAAAGAATCGAATTATTTGGATTAGTCGCGATAACCCAAATGTTTCAATTAGTGATTCAACCTCTCGAGATTTCGAGTGACTTCGAAGTTTTGTTCCCAAATTCAAATTTACAAATTGTCCGATTCTGGATTCTTTGATCTTGATACATTTAAGCATAAGAGTAAAATCTTTTACAAAGATTAGCAAAAGCATTCATAAGGAAAAATAAAATATTGGTTAAAAGTTCTTTTGTTTAGATATTATGTGAAAGTTTATTAAAGATTTACTAAAATCATGACTTTAAATTTGAATTCCCAAAACTTCTTATTTTATATTATATATATATGTCATACCTGGCCAGTACCGCATTTAAAATTAATAATATGTTTACTACAGAAGAAAAATATTCAACAATTAAAAAACTACCACAGTAATTAAACTACTCTATTTTATACTTTTTATAGTATAGCGTTTTCGATTATTGTTCACCATAATACAAAACAAAGCCCGCTATTATTTGTTGCTCAGACGGCACACCAGCATAATCGAACAAGTTTGTTTGTGAATCGTGCCGATGCATATTTCATTTCGATTCAACCAGCATTCGAGGGACGATTAATTCGTTGTTAGCGCATTCGAATATTCCTAGTATTCGAATTCTTCGTTGAGAATCGAATGCATCCGAATGCAAGCCAGAATCGAATACTCCGATTATTTGTATTCAAATAGTCCCTCCACTACTTAGTATAGTCTATGTGATAAGTTCGGTATTTCTATCACCGACTAGGTTGCAGGTTACCGCAGAGCGTTTCGGAGAAGTGAACTTTCAAAATTTTATAACCTTTTTGCTTGACACGTCTCAAAATTTCAAATTAGATTATCTGAAGACAAGGGGGTGTGTCTAGTCAGACAGTAACTTGTTTAACATTTAATAGGGAACTTGCACATGTTTTTTTTTATTTCAATAATCTGTTCTATTACGCTAAAAGAGAAGGTGTGCCAAATCTGAAGTGTTAAATATCACCCGTTTTGTTTCTATACATTTTTAAAGTTGCCGTTAAATCCGCGCCAATTTAAACACGATTTGACGTCATAGAGCATAACGATCGGCGCTGCCGATCATCTACTTGCCACTTCTATTGCGACTCGCAGTGAGAGACAGCAGGTTATGCCGTTTAGTGGGTTGTAATATTTTTTTGTTTTGTAGCTGTATCAATACTTTATCAGGAATAAACTCAACGCAAACGTGCTTTATTTGCGGTTCGTCTTTCAAGGAGATGAACACAGATAAAATTTTCGAAAGAGTGACAAAAATTGAAAATCTTAACTTTGGCCTATCTTCCCTTCATTCATGGATCCGTTGTTTTGAATGTTTGTTATATATTGCCAATAAAGTGTTGGCAAGTTAAGGACCCTGGAAAGAAAAAAACTTGTTGAAAACCAAAAACGAAAACTTCAGAAGATTTTTAAAGTTCAAATGGAATTAATTATTGACAAACCAAAACCAGGCTATGGATCCACGAATTATGGGAATATGGCTAGAAGGTTTTTTCAAAATTCAGAGTTAAGTTCCTCGATAACCGGCATTAACGAAGAACTTGTTTCAAAATTTTCAAAAATTTTAAGAGTTGTGTCTATAGGACAAAAAATCAAGTTGGTGCAGTTTCAACGGATTTTGAGGGAATTGAGAAAATCGGGAATTACATCCTTGGTACTATATGCCTTGCGGTATCCATAAGATTCTAGTTCATGGAATTGAGATTATCCAACTTTTTGATTTGCCCATAGAGCAACTAGCCGAAGATGCATTTGAAGCAAGATATAAAGAGGTCCGAAAAGTGCGTTTGAACCACACAAGAGAAACTTCTAGGAAAAGCTCAAATAAGGACATTATGAATAATCTACTACTTACCTCAGATCCATTTATATCATCTTTCAGAAAGACTACAACTTTCTTTCAAATCACGACAGGATAACATAAATGATATCACAGAAAATTTGGAAATAGACTTTTTTGTTTGCAACAGTATTCGGATATTTTGCCTTTAGATATTGGCGAACTTGACTTGCAAATTCTAGACCGTTCTGACCTTTCGGAAAGCGAATAATTCTTTCTATGCTATTTTCAACAATAAGTGTTATGTTTTTTTTTTCGTTTAGGGATCTAATGATTATTTTTTTAAGTATAAATTTTCATTTATTTCACAATGAGTAGCAATTTTACAATTTTGAACTTCCTTTCCTTTTTCTAAGAATGTTTATTATATTATATAACCATTTTAAGATCTTAATTTTTTTCTGGGTACCTTCTTTCTGAAGTTCTATATTAATTAAAGTTAGTAGTATAATTTTCAATCTATGTCAAAATTTATTGAATTACTTTTACCTATGTATATACTATTATTATTATTATTATTATTATTATTATTATTATTTCTATATAATGTTAATTTATTATAAAAAATAAAATTGTGCGGTGAAAAACCTAACTACGACCTTTTTTGCCGTTTTGCGTCATACTGAATCCAGAAATATGAAAAGTTTCATAGCCTACAAGCCAGCATACATTTTTTATGAACACCTAAACTCAGATTTTTTGTGTGTCAGATATAGCTTAGTGTATTAGCTACCCAACGGTTATTATTTAGTTTAAATCCGTTGAGTACAACAAGAATAATGATTTTTGTCCATTTATCCCATTCACTCAAAGTACTGTGTGGCGGCGCGCCGACAAACTGATTATGCTCTTCTACGTCACGACCAGCCAACGCGCGTTTCCGAGCGCCTGGAATAATTCGAATTTCTTGACATTTTTATTTCAAGATTCTGGCCACAATGAATTTAATTAATAGATTGTTTTTTTACCAAACTTTTTTATAGGATGTCCACTTATGGTTTTTAGTATTTATTTCGATTTTTATTTGTTTGTGCAAGTTCCCTATTGAATTTTCTTATAAGGCTAGAGGAGCTTGCGCTTATTTTTTATTTCAAAATAAAAGTATTGGTCTCACATACTTGGTATTATTTCGAGTGAATTTGAGAATTTAGATTTTGAGTGGTAACTGTGCAGGTAGCGTAGACTTCGCCAGGTAATTATTTACTTATTTTGACATTTGAGTTTGAACTCTGATCCTTTTATTTCCAAGTCTTGTTTTTACTGTGTCCGTATAACAACGATAGGGCTTGCCAACAAAGGTATACTTGGTGGCGTCCAACCCCGACTTGGACTTTATATTATTTTGATTTAATTCCATATCCCGGTACATCATTTTGGAACTTGATAGTGGGAAAAGATAAAGTTCGAACCACCCTGGAGCTAGGCCAGGTGTTCGGTTGCAGACGGTGCTGGTTGAGCTATTACGAGGATTTGTGTTGACCGGATTTCAAGGTATACAACTGATTGTAGTTTATTCATTTGGTGATTCTTAATTTGTTAGTAATCTGTCGTTCAGCGCCATCTGCCGAGTATTTTATTTTTGAATTGAATAACAACAACGCGTCCAATTTCAAAACAGTTTTTAGCAGTAATTCTATCAGAATATAAGTAGTAGTGAGTTATAATTTGGGATCTGATAACTAATTGGTAAGAACATAATAAGTCATAACGCCCAATGTCTGCCCATATCCAGGAGCGCTATTCTGTACACGCTTCCGAGAGCCGTCGGTATCGGTAAGTGTTGGTTATCGACAGCCGTCGGTAAGTCGTACTGTGCGGCATTCTATATGTTCTGTTACCGACCGATATCGCGAATTCGAGTCGACGAGGATCGGTATCTCTACCGTGCCCTCGTCAACCCCACGGTGAACGCTACCGATGTTTGTCGAAATTGTCATTCTTTGTAGATGTTGTATTTTGGTAGGAATTGCGGATTATTTAAGTGAATTTGGACTATTTGTAGAGTGATTTTACAGTGTAGTGTCTATAGTGTTTTATGAGGAAAGCATTGAGTGGCTTTCCATGTATTGGATTAGATGATCCCTGGGCGATTTTATAACGCTAAATTTTGCTGAAACAACGAAAAAATTATATACATATATCTTTGAAACTTAAAAAAAAAATGTTTAAACTCTTGCCCTATTTTTCGATGCAAGAATTGTTTCGCCAATACCTACTGCTTAATTCTCATGAACCGTAAAAAAGAGAAAAAACAGAGGGTATTACATTCAGATTCGTTTTAAATTTGTGAGGTACTGCAAAATTGTGAGATTTTATAGCTATAGCCTAACCGAACACTTAACAACAAAAACAAAGGACATCATCATCAGTAAAGACTTCTAAAAGATGTGTCACTATCTACTATCTTTGTATAGAGCTACATTTTCCGTCAATTCGCGTGCCAATTGCAACTTGAAACTTGCAATTTTAGACTGCGCGGCGCGGCGTAAACCATTTTCAATGACTCATTTCTTTGGAATGCCAAAACTATGTATAGAAAAAAAACTGGCCTTCTTGTTCCATATTATATACTTGGGTATACGTATATAATTTATTAGTATTTTAATCCCACATGTTAGTACCTACTTAATAGCAAGCCACGACATAAGTAAAAAAGAAACTGGAAGCACAGCACTTAATTACAAATGAAGGCAAAAATTTAAATAATCTCTCCTCGTTCACGCATATTTGTTTAAAAATCTCAAGGGCTTGACGGTGACATTCACCTCAACGCTCATTGGCTGAATGTACCAAATCGAGTGACGTTTAAGAGGCGTCATTTGCGAACCGATATTTATCGGTTGCATTTCCGAGCGTCGGTAACAGTGGCATACAGAATAGCGTCGTCTTGATCCCGTCGGCCGCGCAACCGATGACTGTCGGTAACATACCGATACCGGCGACTGTCGATGCCGTGTACAGAATAGCGATCCAGGAGTGGATTATTGAAGTCTAACAAGGAAGAAGAAAGAAGACATACATCTACAATAACATACAATACATCTACGCGACGCGTTACAAATAGTATCATTGCCTATCTATATAAATCTCTATTTTTCCTGAAACTCCGTGGGCATAGTTTCGTTCACAGAACAATTTTTGAATTTTCCTTTTCGTCGGGCAGATACAGTACTCTGAATAAGCTCAAAGTAGGAGAGCTCCCAATCGAGCAAATTAAAAATGAGTAAAAAGCGTTATACGCCCGGATCCATCCCATCATGGACTCGAGTAGACAGTTTTTGGTTTTGTCGATTTGGAGTTCTCTTCAGAGCCAGAAAATCATCTTTTTCCCTACCTCAAGAGTAGTCCAACCTGCCTCTTTCCTGAAGTAGTCCGCTGTAGATCCTTGTCAACTTAGAGTCCAGTTTGACTCCCTGATTCTTAGTTAACTCTTTGTAACTCAAAGGTTCTCCAAATAAGTTGATGACTGAAACACTAGGGTTACTCTGACGTCCCCTATATAGAGCTCAGATTTTGCATACAAAGCTGTATCAGAATTGTATTGGCACGAAAATATGTTATTGTGAGTGAAGAAAAAATAACTTGAACCAGATACCTACTTGGTTCTGTTACGGGAATGAAAAAGACATGAAAAATATTGTCATGGTGATAGTCCCGATGATAGTGTACTAATATAGTGTAACGTTTCTTTCTTGGGTCCTGACAAAATCACATCTTTTACTATTTTGAGGTAACAGTCTCTTTATTCCTTGTCACTTATCACTAACTTTACAGCTAATAGATCTTTACAATACAACATTCAATGATCAAATCCTGCAACACGCGTTTTGCGCCCTATTTTTATACAGTCTAACATATAGCGGGAATATTCCGGAAGCAACCGCGGTCTATAAATTGGGAAAATAACAGAGCTGCCAGGAATGTTCTCGATAGGCGATAATTCATGCGGAATTAACGTAGACGCGTAGAATAACTATCAAGTTAAAACATATCATAAACTAATTCACTTAAAGATGCGGCATTGTCTTAAAATCGCTGCCTTCAATATGGAATCAACCATAAACTTCTATATCGCATTTTCTACATTCATTGTTTCCATTGCTGTTATAGAAAAATGTGAATGAAGAGCAAAAATTGAATTTCAGTATCCCTCAGACCATAGAATATTTTTTTCATACGTTCAACCCAACTCTTCAGCTAATTAAATTCGATAATTATTATTATTGTTCATTCTCTTGGATGAATAAAAATATGGATTACTATTGAAATTAAAACTTGGAATATTGAGCAAAATCTAAGCTTCGTACCGTGGTAGGAGTAGAAGACAAATGTGAAATTTAAAGCTTATAAACAAATGAAAAAATTATATGAATTAAATAAATTACATTTGAACTACACTAATGAGTGCCATATTTGTAACACATATTGACAATAATAACGTTGCTGATCATTCACATATCACTGGAAAATATAGAGGTCCTGCACATTTCATATATAATTTAAATTACAAAGAACCAAATTTTATTCTTATAATATTACATAATTTGAGGGATTATGATTCCCATTAGTTTATTAAGAATATGTCAAAATAACGAACAATTACCTGTAATAGCCCAAAATAAAGCAAAATAGATTTCGTTTGAAAAACATGTGGGATTCGATTGCTGAATATTCTGAAATTTATTTAAAATCTGATATGATACTCCTTGCAGATGTTTCCGAAAATATTAGAAAAATACGTATTGACACTTAAAAATTAGATCCTGGCCATTATTACACTCTTCCAGGTTTAAGTTTTGATGCATGTTTACGTTACTCCGGGATTGAATTATAATTGATAACCGATCCTTATATGTTGCATTTTTTAAAGTAATATACGTGGAGAAGTCAATAATTGTATAAGAAGAAAATCTAATTCGAAAATTACCACAAGGACAATATTAAAATTACTAAATTCGAAATTTCTTAGTAGTCTTACTTATTAAAGCTTCTTTCGCAAGCTGCAGTTCCATTTCCAGCGCATGGGCAGCAGGATCATTGGTGCTTCCCTCTTCCGGCGGTTTTCTGTCATTTAAAATACTACTCGCGCCTGAGACCACTAGTCTACGCAAGCGTGTGACCTCAGCTTGCAACCTAAAAATAATTTTCTTTTAAATTTGGTGTATGAATCCTTCATCGACTAACAAGTTTGTGTACTTCAAATAATTATATTCCTCTATAACTCTCTAATAGCAGTCTCGGAATGATCTATTTTTTTAAGTATCATGACATGTCTACTAAAGCATGCAGATAAAGATAATATCAACTAAACTGCTCGTCAAAAAAAACGACGCACCTAGTTTTTTGGACAAT
>MU193575.1:2000-22976 GCA_016904865.1 Pissodes strobi
TGGATTGGATGGTTCTGCTACGATTTGCATAAAATTGTTGACATCATGGTCACCTATAGATTGAAATTTTTCGATGTCTATTGAACCTAAATCTCTAACATTTAGAAAGTCCAAAACTCTCTGGATGTTTACATCATCCCTAATATCATCCATTTTGTATTGCTAATATCAAAACTTCTTTCTTCACTAAAAGCACTTATAATTGCCAGACAAATTTCTATAGACTGTTCGTCTATGGGATTTTTGTTATTTACTTTAATTTTTTCACCACTTGCTTTTTGGAACCACTATTTCTTTTTCGTTTTCTTGTATTCACCATTATCTACCTGTACAAATTTTGAATTAAAGTTTTGAACCCTAAGCTGCTACTTTTATAATAGCTG
This sequence comes from Pissodes strobi, assembly GCA_016904865.1. NCBI lineage: Eukaryota > Metazoa > Arthropoda > Insecta > Coleoptera > Curculionidae > Pissodes > Pissodes strobi. Next base: position 2,384 of record MU193575.1, read on the forward strand.
TTTAAGTGGGGAATAAAAGCTTAAGGTTACGTACAAAATGTGTCAAGGTTATACCAAAGGCAACACCTTGTTTCATGGTGGGAGAACGTCCTCGGTAGGCGGAGTGTCGACATGTATCAAGGTTACACCGAGGCGAAATTGAACAAGGTTACATTACAGAGTGAATCAACACCCAGACTTATGTGTATCTTAATAGTAGAACTAACACTTTACAGGACGGCACAAACTTATTTCATGATGAGAGAGACTCCTCAAAACCCAACGAGAGAGAGCCCTCACGGAGGAGGTAATTACCTCCTCCGTGAGGACTCACTCTCGTTAACACACTACTTATACCCTTCGCACCCGTAATTGAGTCCACGTTGATTAAAGCAAGTAAGCCTTACTAGGCGGGAGTACCCACATTCTAATTATTGGTTAAAGTCTGGATGCCGCTATAAATCAACATATTTTGACGACAGGCACTCAGTAGCGTAGTTATATACGAGCTTTTGACTTTAGTAATCATTCGCTTATTTATTTGCTGTTTTAATTTAAACTGACTTTAAAAATATTATACACTTTTTTTATGTAACATTATAATTGGGTGTCACTTCAGGTGACATGATCTCAACCCCGCAAAATCGGTAAACATAAATTAATAGTAATTAATTTGTTATAATGTGACAGATGTAAATCATAAGTTTTTTAAATTTAAAAATTGTGTCAGGTATTTTCAATACATAGGATGCTTGCGTAAGGTGTGAGATCCGTGAATTTTTTTGTACAAAACCAAATTATATTGTACTGCCTTAACATTTGATACATCTACGTTGCCAGAAAAAGAAAATAGACAAATTAGTATAGGATCTTACGTAATTGTCAAATACCAAAAGAAGTACTTTCCCGGAATAGTTGTTAATATAGAAGAGAATGAATATAAGGTCAAGACTATGACTCCACTTATTGGCTCCAATTTATTTAAATGGCCGAATCCAAAATATCAAATCTGGTACAAAAAAAATCAGATTATGGAAGAAATTGCAGCACCTATTTTGAAAAAACTGGGATGTTTCGAATGTCAGGAAATTGGCAAATATAAATAATCTTAGTACCTACTATAATACCTACATACTCGTATTTCGTTTATTTTTGCAATATATTTTTTAGTAAATTCTATAATAGTTTTCCTGTTTTTCTATATAGGTACTTTCTTATTTCATTTACTAGACTAGGGTCATTTATTTACTGGTAATGAGGGTTCATTCACTAGAACAGGGGGGTCTATTTGCTGGTATTAAGGGTTCATTTACTGGGATTTTCTGAATAAATTAACCTTTAATTTTTATTTTGTTGCATGTCATTATAAATACTTTAATTTATTAATAACATTGGATATTTAAGTATTTTAGCATAATATAGAAATTTAAATGACGTAAATATTGGTTGTGGTATAATTATAGCGACAATTCAAAGATAAAGAAGGCCCTAACCGTTCATTCACTGGTGCTTCTACCCTACTTCATTGCGGCCCGCGGCTATTTTAAACTCCTGCCGTAAAAAACGCTAAAAGTATGAACCCGCGGCGCAATAATTCAACGCATCTTTAGCCAAGAGCCTGCGTCTCTGTTAGAACCAGCTGCGAAGCAACCAGGGCGGTGTTGCCAAATTTAGAGAACATAACGCAACCACTAAATCATCTTGCCTGCTTACATCAAGCGAAAGATCAGACAGTCGTTTAACATCAAACTGATAATAGAATATCAATAAATTATGTTGTTTCTTGTTGGTTTGGTCCGCAAACACATCAAAATCCAAAGGTACACCTCAAATTAGGCAACCAACAATTATTGTCAAAGTCAGCTGTCTCATGTGAAGTCTGAAGGATATCATATCAGACATAAACATTGACTGGATTTTTAACTTTTCTTATTAAACAAATCTAGGAAAATAACCGACAAACTCCGAAACCAATATTTCTGACATCCATGTGACGGTTTTAATGTATATTATCATTGATAAGGTGATTATTCGGGAAGGTAAGAGAATTATTGAATGTTTTGAAATGCACTGCTATAAATGCCTATAACTTTGAAGGCTTTCTTGATAGCGATGTCCAGAATACAGTGCGATTTATTGATTGATTATGTGCCAAGCCAGTGAAAAGGTTTATAAAGCCGGATCGATCTCATCAAACAGTTCGGGAAAATCAAGTTACGTGTTCGACTATAGAACTCTCAATTTTCCCTGGAACAGCTCGATAAAAACGAGTAAGTAGTATTGTGGCTAGCTTGACGGACTAATAGATGTAGGATTAAAAGTGAAATAACTGAATTCATTTGACCTCTATCTGTTACATGTTTTCATACTAAATTGACATTTAACAATGGCTTAAAGCATTTTTAACAATAAACACAATACAATTTTTTTAAAGAACCAAATACTAGGATAGACTGATGGAATTTTGTTTATCTATGGTAAGTTTCTTTGTGTTTTTACAATATATTTTTAGAACGTAAGTAAATGAATATTCTTTAGGCCATGGCGTAAAGAATGCCTCAATTTCGTGTGCCATTACTTCATGGAGGTTCATGCTGGACAATATCAACATTTATGAGATTAAAATCATAGATGACTAGTTTTTCTTCTTCAAGCTTTCTAACATTATTTTGCGTAAACTAATCCAAATTTGATAAACAAGATGCCGTTGAAAAGAGAATTTAACACCCACACGGTAGAGTGCTCGCTTAGCATGCTATGGGATACCAGGATCTAAGAACCTTTTTTTTATAATGTTATCTAAATTTTAATACCGCTCTGTTGAAGTTTTCACTTCTATCGTGTGGTCTTAAGCACACACCGTAATTTTTTTCTCATGCAATTACTAGAAGCGACTTTTAATCACATTTAACAGATGGTTTACCCATCTTTTCTCCTCATTCATAAGTGAGGCACGTTATTGCTCAAAAATTTTAACTTAAGCAAAGAAACATTTTCATATCTTGTTTAATAGAAAACCAGTTTTTAATTCATGTTCAGTTTTGTTAATATTCACTTTAATGCACGAACTGGTTGAACTTAGGAGAATATTTCAGAACAAAGTACATTTTACAATTTAAAATGGGAATTGATATTATCACCTCTTTCATTTTTAAGCCTTTCGTTTAGCAGACAAAGGAATCCTTTTCCATTCGTCTCTAATTTTCTAGGTGGCCAGTCACATCTCTTTTTGTGTCTGTGTTATCTTGCATATACTCAGAGCCGCCACTTTCTATAAAAGTGTATGTAGCGAGAGGACGTTTAGCATTGCCGCTGAACTTTATAGGTAATAATTGTCTGTGCCCAGTAATGATCCAATAACATTCTACATGTCATTTCACTTTATATGTTTGACCGAGCAATTAAGAAGTTTGCACACAAAGTCCAAGTATGCTCGTTTCATTTACATCCTGAGGTTGCCAACTTAATCTATGTCCCGCTTTTAGCGACTTTTCCGTCAATTAGGTGCTTGTATGTATTTCCGATATATGAAAGGACATTCGAGAATGAAAGCTCAATACTTAAATCAAAACTTTAACTTTGGCAAGTTATATTCAGTAGATTGAATATAATAGGGAATTAAATCATAGAGTCCCTGAGTCAAGGGAGGTCATAGGGTACGCTGCTTGCAGTCCGAAGGTGCTGCCATGGGTGGTCTGTATAAACAATTATTTTTTAATCATTTATGACCACAACGGAGGGGGGTCGTAATTAACTTTATAATTGACCACCTTAATTAGAGGACTGTATAACATAGGTAGGTGAGATTGTATTAGACACTTTAATAATGTAAGATTTAATTTGCTTTAAATGTAATATGATCAATAAATAAAACGATTTTTCTAACTACTTTCAAACATTCATCCTTTCACATATAAAACTAAATACTTTAGGTTAACTATTAGTAAATATCTAACAAAACTTCTTGACTGTATGAATTTAACATAAACTTCTTTCTTTACTGAATTTAATCAAACTTCTTTTAATTCAACTAACTGCTTTTCGGTTCACACAAAATGCCTTGTTGCATTGCTTTTTCTGCAATTCTCTCAACTTAACTTCACCAGGGATATAAGACTTCGAACATTTGATTCGAATCTTGAGTACAGGAATAGATCTGTCTTACTACATTTTTCCAACCGCCATTTTACCTTCTTCAAACTTCAATAACAGGAGAGACGCTACCGCGTTTCATTCTTGAGAAAAATGCGCAAAAACGCCCACTAGTCCCTGAATCCAAGTTTGAAAAAGGGCATCAGAGTACACGAGATATTTTCTTAATATCTGTGGAAACAAATGAGAAATGGCCCAATATCTTGACGCCAACCGGAGCTACGACTAGGTAGATGTTTTACGGGTGAACGATTGTACTGCACTAAATCAAAATCTAATTTCTCTAGAAGTGGATAGAAAGGCGGGAACGGCGTGGCGATTATAGTATTTGAGAGGGTAAAAATATGCTCTTTCTTTATTTGACATTATGTTGTTTACATAACATTGAAGGAGACAAAGATATATCAAATTGAAACGTTTAAAATCGTTTTTCTTTGATGGAGAGTGACAACTAGCTATCTTTACAGTGATTTTTTAATATAATGGAATCTACAATCCAAGTTCGGACCAAGGAGTACCTGAAGTACAATGCTTTAAATGCACAAATTGATGTTTATCTGGGGTGAAATACATTTATCTGGGTTTTAATTATGGCTCATTCATACTGCAAACATACAGGGTGTTATCACCCAACTATACGGTGAAAAACGATAAGTTAATACACATGTTGGGATGCTTCCCCAACAATGGGAGTTTTTTTTATTTTTGATTTAATGATGTAAGCGTTAAAATGTCATCGGTTTAAGAAGTGGAATAATTCTTCAAACAGTAACGACGGTCACCAAAATTTTGGTACCGGCCGCGTATTTATAAAATATAAGTGCTTCATCATCACTAATGCAGAATTTTGTTTAAAATATCATTTGAAATTACGCTCTCACTATAATTATAATCCAAAATAGCTGTACAAATTGGTGTGGAAACAATGCCTAAATCAGTTTAATTAGAGAAATGAACACCTTAATCAATTTGCCATTTACTGGGCTGAAAACACTTCAAAGAAAATAAGTATCCTTCTGTTTTGAACTGAAAGCCAGCAGTTCTTTGGATTAATAACTCTGTTGCGAGAAAATTAATTTTATTGTACCCTCGTTCGCTTTCAGATGAGGCCATTCTATCGTAGCTATGGGTTTCACTAAATTGAAACGTTTTGAATGACTACTTCTGTTACTTTTTGTCAAAGGGAGAAACTAAATTATATAGTATAATCCCATTTCATTAGAGCTCTATTTAGGTATGTCCATCGGTCATTACCAAGGATTCTCTATTTGACTGATGCCCAACAGGAACGAGATACTTTAACATAAGAGTTTTAAAGGGTCGAGCTGATTCCAAATTAGTGAGTTCCTTTTATGCTTAAGATACTTTATTTTCCTTTCTGCTTTTACAAATTTTGCATGTATAAAAATGTCGACTGTATCATTCTTGGAGACAAAGATAAGTCCGACGAAGCAAAAAGAAAAGCACGCAGACTTACAACAACGACAAAAAATGAGATATGGGACAGGAAGTGTAAGGAGATTAACACATACATTGGAGGGAGAAAGTTTACAGAAGCATGGAATTTTATAATAGCATCCGAAAACCTACTAGAGATAATGCAAATATACCAATTATACAACCCCAAGAATGGGTGCAATACTATAAGGATCTACTGACGGAACATAGGGGAGAATATAGGGAAGACCTAAATACATCACGTGTGGATATCCAGAGAAGATCAATTAGGGTAGAGGTAACTACAGTTAAGAGGGCTATATCCTGCCTGAAAAACAGAAAAGCCAGTGGTCCAGAAGGCATAACTGCGGAATTATTGAAGAACGGGCCAGATAAACTCCATAGAATGCTCACTACAGTTTGCAACTATTACTTCTATGACCATCCAGTACCAGAGGAACGGAAGACTGCATACATTTCATCGATACATAAAAAGGCGACCGCAGTAAGTACGAGAATTACCGTGGAATATTAGTAACAAGCACGATAAGCCGGCTATATAGAAGAATAATTCGTAACCTTATAGAGGAAGAATATACTCCTGTCGAAAAAGAAGAACAGGCAGATTTCAGAGCAGGTCGATCGTGCATAGACAATATATTCGTCTTTAAACAAATAATTGAAAAGAAAGTCGCGACTAACAGAGAAATACATATTATAACACTCGCTGATCTGCAGAAAGCATATGATAGCGTCCCGATAAATAAACCATGGCAAGTCTTAGAAACATCAAATATTAGCCATACATTAGTGAAAGCCCTCAAAAACCTCTTTGATAGTTCAAACTCCAAAATAAAAAAAGGGAATAAACTGGCGGAGAGGTTTACAATCACCAAGGGCCTCAGACCAGGATGTTGTGTCTTCTCAACGTTATTCAAAATATATATGGCCGCCTCCTTAAAAGGAAAAAAACAAAATACCTATGCATAGGTTAAATGGCATCACAACTAGATCTAGAAAATCGGCAAATATCGTCCTGTAAGAATTACAAATATCTTGGAGTAACCCCAATCTGGTTCGGACGAGTTAGAGATTCAAAGCAGAATCATACAGGGGAAGCAAGCTTGAACGGATTCCTTTAGAGCAAAGAGATCGCGAAAAAAAGAAAATTTAACATATATACACATTGATCAAAAGCAGCTTACCATATGGAGCAGAGACGTGGAGAATTACCGAGCGAGAACAAAAGAAAGTTGAAGCGGTTGAGATGGATGCACTGAGAAGGTCTCTGAGAATATCAAGGAGAGATAGAATAAGAAATTAAACCAAAAAAGAACAAATGGGTCTCCAGGGACAATCGCAGAAGATATACAGCGAAAACAGCTAATATGGTTTGGACATGTGAGCCGCATAACGAGGAACGACTCCCAAAACAAGCGATGAAGTGGCAACCGGCAGAGAAACGCAAACGAGGAAGGCCAAAACAGAGCTGGAGCCTAGGGGTAAGAAAGGCCAGAAGCGCAAGAAATCTTAATAAAGAGCAGACACGTGACCAGAAAGCATGGAACTTGGGAATCGGACAACGACGCAAGATGTTATAAACCGAATGATATGTATGTGTCATTCTTGGAATATGAGAACTTATTGCAATATGTTGTCTTTAGTGTAAATGCACACAAACCATTAATCCACGCTGCCCTATAAAATATTCTCACAAAAGATTAGCAGTTCATTTCCTAATATAGGATTCTGTCGCTTTTTAAATATTCCAATCGATACAGGAATCACAATCAACATATATGTTATCACGTCGCGTCGCGGCGTCACGTCGGTGCAACCACACCTCTACAAAGGACAAAGTGCTCGCAAAATTTTAGCTCGTGATGCTCTGCATGTGGGCCTTTGCGATTTGGAGCGAATATGTATTATTTTACCTATCTCTCTGACCACTCAGGCCAACTTTCATAAATTCAAATATAATTAGGAGGTTTAACAAAGGAGCCAATGTAATAACATTTAAGAGACTGCTTTTTGATGAGTCTTGAAACTTCTTGCAATGCAAAGATCTGCATGCTGATCAAAAATTTAATTATTTTTTGGATATATTTTTAGATCTGATTGGTAGGGCTTTTCCACTCGAGCTTATAAAGTACTCTGACACCAATCTGTCGAAAGGCAAATTTTGGCTGACTGACAGTATTGTGAAGCAGGGAGAGAGTTTGAGAGCCTGGTATGCCTACTGTTAGAACTCCAATGATCCCAATGCATGGCTGACATATAAAAAGATGGTCAAGAATGATAAAAATTCAATAAGTGATTCTAAAAAGAGGTACTACTCTAAATTGTATAATGGGTCTAATAATAAATCTAAAGTGTCTTGGAACATTATTAGGGATGTAACTCATAACTCTGGGCATGAGAATTATCCTGAAACATTTGTTGACACTAATGATCAAATGATACCTGATTACGGCTCTGCTGCAACGGAGTTTAATAATTATTTTATTGACCCTGTTAGTTGTGGTAACACTTGCACCTCGACTAGCACTGATTGTTATCTTCAGCCTGCAACTCTGACTGGTTCTTTGTTTCTATATCCCGTTTCATCATTGGAAATTATTGACTTGATCAAATCAATTTCACATAAAGGTTCAAGTGGTGTAGATGACATTCCTTGCTCTCTACTAGCTCAATGTACTGAGCATATTTCAGCAGTGCTAGCTCACTTAATCAATGAGTCCTTTATACAAGGAGTTTTTCCAAATAAATTTAAAATCTCACTCATCCATAAAAAGGGTAATTCTGAAAGGGTCGACAACTATCGAGCTATTTCTCTCTTGACAGCCTTTTCAAAAATTTATGAAAAGGCATTCTATTCTAGACTGTACACATTTCTAAGCAAAAAAAAATATCTTACTCTCTAACCAATTTGGATTTAGAAGTAGATGCTCCACTCAGGATGCAGTGATTTCTGCTATTAATACTATCATTCAGCATATTGATGCAAAAAAGTCTACTGTGGGGCCTTTCTTTGACTATACTCGAGCATTTGATCTGGTTGGTCATAAAATTTTTATAAATAAGCTGTTTAATTATGGGGTAAGATGTAGTTCTGGCAGATGGATTGTATCTTATCTGGGTAATAGACATCATAAGGTGGTTCTGCGTACAGACGGTGTGAAATATCACTCAAACCTCAGGATCATCAACGGAGGAGTTTCCCAGGAAAGTGTGCTGGGCCCCTTCTCTTTATTGTGTTTATTGTTGATATTTTCAGGTATGTTACTCTAGGAAGTTCTGTTCTTTATGCGGATTATGCAAATGATATGACCACACTGTTGGCGTCAGATCAAGTGAACGAGCTTAAGATTATTGCCAGGGAATGCGTACATGAAGCACTCAACTACAGCTCCATCAATAACTTAACTCTGAATCTCTCAAAAACTGTTTTAATGCAGTTTTCGGTGCGAAAGAGTACCATTCAACCTCTTTCTGTCACGTTAAATAACTAATCCGTTAAATGGGTTGATAAAACTAAATTTCTTGGTGTCTTTGGCGATTACCAGTTGAGCTGGGAAACTCATATTGACTATGTTTTAAAAAAACTTGCTATGCATTCCTTTGTAATTTGGAAGGTAAGATCATGTGTCGATAGGAAAATTGTCCTTGCTATTATTATGCTTATGTCTAGTCTGTAATATCTTATGCTATTGTTGCCTGGGGTAACGCTAGCCAAATAAATGAGGTTCTAATAATTGCTAAAAAAAAAGTTATACGTACCATTTTGTTTAAAGACGCTAGAGAGTCTTGTCGACAACTTTTTAAAGATATGTCTTTGTTAACAGTGATTTCTATTTTTATATTCTCCAATGTTCATTATATGTTAGAAAACACATTAAAGAATTTGTGTCAAACTATCAGCAGCCTCATGGATATCCTATTAGAGACAGTGAAAGGCTGAGACTCCCTGCTCATAGACTATATTTAACTGCCAATAGCCCTTTCGTTGAGTCATTGGAAGTATATAGCCACCTGCCTGTTAATGTGGGAAGAATTCAGTCTTTGACTAGGTTTAAAAATGTTTTAGTCAAGTTGCTTGTGGAAAAATCATTCTATAATATGAATGAATTCTTATCGCATGATTTTAGAGATGTTTAGTTCTGCTTGTCATTTGTGGTTTATTATTCTGTCTGTATTTTAATGTTTTTAAACTATTTTTACGGTGCGGTACTGACGAAACAGATGTCTTCGGGACCTATATTGTGAATGTATTAATAAATAAATAGATAAATAAAAAATGTAGGGGGCTTGCGGGTGGAAGGGTAATCGCAATCGAGACGTAATTGATTGCAACGCAGCCAGGCTACTACGATAGTAGCGAATATTAGGATGCGCGTATATAAATAATGTATCTCTTACATTACGATTTCTCCAATATTGCAAAAAATATACTTCCATATGATGTTCTTTCCTCTTTTCATAATATGGTATTTCGTTATTTATTTATTTAATTATCTGATACTACTACCTTGTTCGTACACTTTCCTTATAAAGCCGGCAAGAAGCAAAACTAACGATTAGCTTGCAGCTTTGCCGGTAATGGCTGCTTAGTATTATTTTCTTGCATTTTTCTGAAATAGGAACTCTTTATGTGCTTTTAAGTGCGTGAAACTCGTTCCTAATATTTCGTTGTATATTTAGGTGGACAATTTATATTGTTAGGAGTATTTTTATTATATTATATGTAGAACTACATAAAACCATATATTTCGGACCTAAAGACCTGTTGCTTTTATGCCGATCGGCCGATTTGTTTAGAGCAGAGTTTTTAAATTCTTGTTCGTGTTTAATTTAATATTTTGCTATTCGTCTAATTTTGTGGTAACTGATGTTTAGTGTAATTATGCCTCAAAAGTATTGCATTTCTGGCTGTAAGGGATACCTACTATAAAAATGGGCCTAAAGTTCATGTTTTCGATTTTCCAAAAGACGTAAATTTACTACAAAAATGGCTAATAGCTAAACTTCGAGATAACTTTGAGCCCACAAACAACACGAAAGTAAAGTCAACCGCACCGGTAATAAGTTTCGAAAAGAATGCGATAAAAAAATTGCTTTCACTCAGCCCTTATCAAAACAGTTAAAAACGAAACTACAGGTACTGACGGCCTTCGCCGCCACCTGTTTTTGTAGGGTTTTTCTTCTCTGCCCTCAGCCGTCGAACTTCATCAGCGGCAAGTCCGACTTTATGTGAAGCTCATTTTCCTGGAGGTAGTATAACAAAAAGTACAATGATTCAAGGTTCCAACATTGGTAAGTTTTAACAATAGGCAATAAAAAAAGACTGTATAGCATCTAGTTTTTTTTAAATGCCCTAGTTATTTATCCAAAAATGTCACGTAATGATAAAAAGCTCAAAAATATTGATGAGTTAAATTTGTCAAAAGCCCTTGGAATAAACAAAATTGAGTATGAGGAGCACGAAAAAAACATACACTTTGATAACATTGGGGAGTTTATTGCTAGATTTTCTACATTTAGACTACCAAAAGATTGGTTCTCTGCCCAAAGTTTGTCTAAAGAAGGTGAAATATTAACTATTTTTAAAATTGAATATACACATGTCCTATGCATTAATTGGGCGATTTTTATTAATTATAACCCGACTTTTGAAACTTAATTACCAAATACTGTTTTAATGAACTTGATATGAATTATGTTCTCTTAGGGAAATTTCAAACAGACTCTCTTGAAGATAGATTTGGTAAATAGAGTCAAATGGTAGGTGGTCATTATCATATTTCTGTGCGACAGTATATGAAACAGAGAAGACACTTAGAATTCAATCTATATTAACACTTCAGTCTTGCAGTTTTGGCCCTATTAATGTTAATCTACCTGATTATGACCCAGATGAAAATTGCTCTCAACAAGGCTTTTCCCAAATTCAAATTTTATTGTCTCAAATTTGAATAAATGATGCTCACTTTCAGGGTATCACAGATGAATTGCCGGTAATTACATATTTCAGTTGGTTACTGTTGCTATATTGCATTAAAAAACTAAAATGTGGCATTTGTAAACAAAAATTGGTACATAACGAGCAGTGGCCCGGATCAGAAATATGCAATTCAGAAGAGAAAAGACTGTACTACTCGGGGAATGACGATAGAGACCACAGAAGGGGTGTGGGAGTAATAGTCACCCAGGAAATTGCCAAGAGCGTCACTGAGTTTATCCCCTACTCAGACAGAACAATGCTACTAAAAATAGAAGCAAAACCTATAAACATCAATGTTATTCAGGTATATGCCCCGACACTTGATAAGAGTGATGAGGAAGTGGACGTATTCAACGGAGAAATTGAAGAATTGTTAAAACTCACTAAACCACATGAAATTAACATCGTACAAGGTGATTTCAATGCAAAAGTTGGCTATACAAGCATAGATGATGTGGTTGGCCCATTTGGCTTGGGCGATAGAAATACTAGAGGAGACCGACTAGTTCAGTTCTGCCAGGAAGGGAAGCTTATACTTACAAATACCTATTTTTCACTGCCCCCCAGACGACTATATACATGGAAGTCGCCTCAGGATTCCCCTGACAATATAGTTAGAAATCAAATTGATTTTATTATTATACACAAAAGATTTGCCACGTCAGTCAAACGAGTATGCACATACCCTGGAGCGGATGTCCCATCGGACCACGTCCTACTTATGGCCTCTTTCAGATAGAAGCTCTGCCTGACGAATAGACAAAATCCCAAAAAACAACTGGGCTTGGAGAATCTTAAAAATAACATTGTTAGATCAGAAATACATCGTGAAATCAACGAACGAATGGGAGAACTCCGAGTAACAAGTCTAGATGCCGAAATAAATAATACATGGAACAACATTAAAACGGCCTTAAACGAAACCTCCCAGAGAGTACTAGGACACCGAAAAGCTACCCCTAAAAAATGGATGAAAGAAGACATTCTTCAACTTATGGATGAAAGACGAAAACACAAAAATGCAAATGTAAATCACTATCGAATAATAAACTCACAGATCAGATCCGCAGTGAGAAGAGCCAAAAGACAATGGATAGAGCAGGAATGTCAAGAAATGGAGAGGCTGCAACAGATGCATGACACTCATGGAGAGCACAAGAAATTAAAGGAGGTGGCTGGAGAGTACAAAAAAAACCGCCACAGTACTTGTCAACGAAGATAATGAAATAATTGTGGAAACAGATCGAAAGAAAAAGGTCTGGGAAGACTATATTGCGGAACTTTTTCGGGACGATGAAAGGGGAGATTTCGAATCTAATACTGAGAGTGAAACAAAGACCGGACCATCGATAACAAGGGAAGAAATTTGCAAAGCAATACAACAATCAAAGGATAGAAAAGCAGCTGGTCCTGATGAGTTACCATCAGAAATCATCAAATTAATTGATGATGATAACCTTTCCTTATTAGAGAACGTTTTCAATAGAATTTATAACGAGGGTACATTCCCTTTGGATTGGCTAAAATCTACCTTTATTCCACTACCTAAAAAAAATAATGCAAGAAAATGCAGCGACTACCGACTAATAAGTCTAATGAATCACGCACTAAAATTTTTTCTCAAAGTCTGGCATAACAGAATATACAGGAAGTGCGAGGCAAACATCAAAGATACTCAGTTCGGCTTTAGAGGTGGAATGGGGACACGAGAAGCCCTCTTCGCTATACGTGTGCTGGTTCAAAACTGCCGAGACGTGCACTATGAGAAGGCCTTTGACAAGGTCCAACATCAACAACTAATTAAAGTACTAAGAACAACAAACGTGGATTAGAAGGATATTCGCTGTATTCAAAGCTTATACTGGCACCAAACTGCATATATAACAACAAATAATCTCACAACAGACGACATCGAAATTCGCAGAGGAGTCAGACAAGGGTGCATACTGTCTCCGCTTTTGTTTAACCTATACTCCGAAGCTATCTTTAATGAAACATTTGAAGATGTAGAGACCGGAATAAAAGTTAATGGAGTGTGTGTAAATAATATTCGGTACGCCGACGACTCGGTAATAATAGCAGACACCATTGAAGAGTTACAGCAAATGATAGACCGATTAAATTACACCAGCAATAAATATGGACTAAAAGTAAATAGCAATAAGACAAAGCTTATGATAATCAGCAGACGTAAAGTGCCTTATACACACGCGCAGCTTTTAGTGGATGGTATTGCTCTGGAACGAGTACCGTGTTATAAGTACCTCGGAGGCTGGTTGAACGAAGATTGGGAGGACGAAAAGGAGATAAGAGTGAGAATAGAAGTGGCCCGCCAGTACTTTCTTAGATTTAGGAATATTCTCACCAACAGGGATATTGATTTGAGATTAAGAATGCGATATGTCAGGTGCTACGTGTGGTCAGTTTTGCTTTATGGTATGGAATCTTGGACACTTAAAAAAGCATTAATTAATAAGTTGGAAGCATTTGAAATGTGGACCTATCGCCGAATGCTGAAAGTGCCATGGACTGACAGAGTTACAAATGAGGAGATCCTGAGAAGAATGGGAAAAGACAGAGAAATTCTCTTAAACGTAAAGAGAAGAAAAACGGCTTACTTCGGTCACAGTCGAGGGCAGGATAGATGGTAGACGAGGCGTCGGGAGAAAGCAAATATCATGGCTAAGGAATATAAGAGAATGGACTGGTCTCAGAAACATAGGAGATTTGATACACACGGCAACAGATAGGGAAGCATACGAACATGTAATCGCCAACATCCATTAGCAGTGGATAGGCAGCTGAAGAAGAAGAGCAGTTTATTGTTGAGGACAAGTTTGATCTTATCAATAAATTAACTCGTGTAGGACTTTTATATCCCCAAGGACAAGTTATACATGTTATGTCTGTGACTTACACAATCTTTAATAAGTTAATAAATGAATTGGAGGACATATTTCTAGAAACTTATAATGAAAGATCGATCATGCTTCACTTAACTTTAGAATATTGTATTGAACAAAAACGTGCCTGACATTTCGATGGATGCGTTAAACATAATGGACAAGACGTTTTAAAAATAATTATCAAAAGTATTTCCAATAACTTCTTAAAAAATTATTGCGCTGAAAATAGATACCATCACAGATCTATATAGCTACGCAACAGATACCTCTTCCAATGCTTTTTACGCGGGGCCAAAAATGTTCACCGGCTTTCGCGAGCGGGTGAACCAGCCGTCTAGGAACAGGTTGGTGTTGCCAAGTTATCACGTCGAACAATATTTCTGCTGACTTTTTGACCCGATCAAATCATCGAGTTTTGTTATTAATATTTATTTATCAAATACACAAACATATTTTTTTAGAAAAATACGATTTTTACATTTTGTATTAAGTATGATAGTTTATTAATGAAACGGCAATTTAAATGAACAAATTTATAATATTGATAGTAGAGTTTAAAACAAAATTAAATGGTACTTTGACATGTCGATAAACATTTCAAAAATTCCTTTGATCTTCGAAACAAAAACCTGCGTGATAATATTAGGTATTACTTAATACAAATAAGAGATATTACAGTATAAGTTAACAAAATTTGTAACGACCTTTTACACCGATATTTAAGGTGAGTTTTAGCCCATGTTCAAGCACACCATTCAGTGAATCTGATAATGAACTTTAATTTGACATAATATAACATACGATTGCCAAGAAAATGAGTAATACCATAATGTGATATGAAAGGTAAACTACAGTTCGCGACTTGGCAACACGGAGAGGCAAAACGCGTCTAAATAGGAAAATATTTACGTTTATTGCATTATTGGCGAGCGACACTTTTAATACCGGAGTAGGCATATGTTGCGTAGCTATATAGATCTGTGATACCATTCAAAAAAAAAAGAAAAATATTGCGTTCTTTAAAATAAGTTAACTATTAATAATTTTCATAAATATTAGTGTATATATCCCCTTACATGATTAAAATTGCACGACCTACATGGATGACGTCATACGACAAGTGCTAAGGCCTTGTTAGTAAGAGGGTATTGGTCGTTGCCTTCATGGCATATTACGGCTGATTTAGGCGTCGCTAATTTTTACCTATAAGGGTTCTACTTCTCTAATTCTGGTTTCTCAAGGCTGCGACAGAGTTCTCTCTTACCTAATAATATGGAATAAAAGTGATCAACGCTTCAAGGGAAAATGCTGTGGACTAAATTGATTTAGTATTTCCATTGAGCTTCCCTTGAAATACAAATGGCGTTGCCATAGGGGTGACTCTTAGATCGTCCAATTCATATAGGTGATGACTAATGCCTATAAGATTAATTTGGTTCTATTCGGTGCTTTAACTTGAAGAGTGTAAGAGTCTACATTTCTATTAATGCATGTATGTTGAATGTATAGACACAGATTACAATACAGATGCGAAAAAGCGGCAAATCCGTGATTCAAGGTTGATTTGACGAACTTATGCTGCCCGCACCAATGCATTTATAAATTCAGATTGTTTTACAAAAAAAAATTAGGCGCACCAATAGATTTTTAAAATATTTAATATTTTATATAATTACCACAGTGTTTGAATAATACAAAACTGTGGAAACTTAGCACTAATATAATATTATCCCTTTAAGCGGTTTGCAACAATAAAGGAAATATTTGCTATGTAATTATTTCCCAACTACATACTTTTTGACTGAATTATATTGAAACAATTCAAAAAATACATCATGGATTTATGACGGAAGTAGTATTAATATGCAACAGGCAACAAAATTTAACATTTAAATTGCAATTTGCGTATTATAAAGTATAAAATATCCTTGATCTAACAATCTAACTGAATTATATACACTTTGGGAAAGGCTGTACATGGATGAATGAAAACGATTTTGCTCATTTCACTAAAGAAAATTGGGTCACTTAGCTGCTTACTCCCAATATCCACAGTCTGTCAATTGTTGGGCCGGGGTTAAAGGCGACAGAATTATAGGATCGTATTTTTTCGAAAGGCCATTAACAGATCAATGTTTCTTGGAAATAAAATGATAGATAAACGAATGAACGAATGAACTTATTCAGGACCTGTGCGTTGTGTTTCCAAATCCTAAAAATCGCAACATTCCAAAGGCTTCAATATGTTTCCAACAAAACGCCTTCCATACTTTAGTTGGGGCGTCGGTGAATATTTAAGGGAAATATTTCCGGTTCGATAGATTGGGCGAACGGGTGAATTCCAGTTTCCTGACCTAAGCCTCATGAATTTCTTTTTGGGGGGTTGTTTGATAAGCCTACTAGTATAGTTGACATAAAAATAGAAGAACATACGAAATTCAAAAATATGCGTTGAAATGAACGTGGTTAAAGACTCTGAATTGCGGCTTGGTATCTGACAGGAAGTGAAAGGGATACAGTTTTAACATTTATTAAAGACCAGATTAGGATAGATTGTTTAAATTGTGTTATTTTTATTTTTAGGTTTCTGTTTTAAGCAGATAGGTATACATTAAGAATGCGCTTAATACCTATTGGTCGGCATAAACAATTAATTCTTTAAATAATTTATCACCATAAAGGAGGGCGTGGTTATTAACTTTAAAATTAACCACGTTAATTAGTGGGCTATATCAAAATGGGTGGTGAGGGTTTTATTCATGGGGTGAGAACTGAAACATGTATTTTATGTATTATGTACCTACTTTAATAATCCAAGATTTAATTTGCATTAAATATGATAAATATATACAATGATTTCTAACCATTTTCATGCATTCATTCTTTCACACATAAAACTAAATAGGTACTGTACATACGGTTAACTATTATTAAATGTCTAACAAAACTTCTTGATTATTTAATTTTAAATGAACTCCTTGCTTTACTGAATTTAATTAATCTTTCTTATATATCAACTACTTTTTCGTTCACACTAAATACCTTGTTACTTTTCGTATTCTGCAATTCTCTCAACTCAACTACACGAGGGCTGTAACACTTCGAACATTTGATCCGAATCTCGAGTACAGGAATAGATTTGTCTACTACAAATTTCCAACCGCCATTTTACCTTCTTCGATCTTCATCAGGACAGACGCTACGAGTTGTATTGTCTCAAGAAAATGCGTTAAAACGCCCAGTGTCTTTAATTCAGTATTGAAAAAAGGTAACGCAGAATACAGCTGATATTTTCTAAATATCTGTTGAAACAAAGGAGAAAACTTCTAAATATCTTGGCGTCAGACAGGGCTACGACTGAGTAGATGTTCATGGCGCCAAATTCAAGCAGATCGGTGACTGAACCGTTGCATCACGTGTGAGTGTTTGTAAGGTACTAAAATGAATTTTTCCTGCGGCGGCGAGGGCAGGGCGATTAGAGCGGGAAATTGCGCGGAGGCGGATGCATTATGTATTCAAGATGGCGGGCGAGTCGGATTATGAATCAGAGAGTGGTACAAAAGATGGGAAAACCCCTGGTTTTCAATGCTGTGTTAAAAAAAACTGTAGTGTGTGCGTGTGCATAAACTGTTTCTCAATATACCATAATAGTTGTGTTAAGCGTATGGGCAAAATAAAAAGAGTAATAGATGAAACAAAAACTGTGTGCTGCACGTCGGAAAACTTGGCGGAAAATGACAAGATCGAAAGCAAGCTGTTTGAAATTGAAAAGGCTAAAATGAGTATGGAAATCGAATATCTCAAGAAAATGCTTGATGAGCTAGCAGATAAGAACAATATTTTAAAACAGAACAATGGTCTGTTAATTGGGAAAATAACTAACCTAGAAAATGGTATGTATAAACATAAACAAACGTTTCCTCCTCCAATTGTAGCATCAAATACCCTGGCGACAGAGGCCAGTCTGAAGTTAGACGCTTCACCTGTAAACCGAGGCCACAAGGATGTTGCTAGTAAAACATATGGTGGCAAAACGGATGCTCCTCCGATTCAAGTAGCAACATCGCAATCGAGCCAACTACTAAAAGACAAAGAAGAATCTGACTGTAACCATAACCTCAACCAAACCAGAATAAATGATGACTTCCAATTCCAGCGGGAACAAAGGAGAAGACAATACAAAAAAAAGCGTCTGGGAATGCAAAAATTTCACCGGAAAATGAAAACAGTGGTTTTTGCAGGCGGTAATAGAAAGGCCTGGATCTATCTGAATCGATTTAAGAGGCAAACCACAGAAGAAATGATAATAAACTATGTGAAAGGAAAGCCAGGTTTTGAAAATGAAAACATAATGGTCAATTAGCTCCCCAGCGATGCAAACAAGCTAAAATGATTGTTTTAACTGCGCCTCTCAACTCTAAAGACGAATTTTATCATCAGAACTTCTGGCCTCTCCAAGTAGGTATACAACGGTTCATATTTGCAAAGCATAAAGACTTTCTACAGAATGCGGGTAGTTTTTTATAGAAAACAACACCAACTGTGTACAAATTGCTAAACGCGAGAACACAAATGCCCTGAGTCCACACACCGACAAACTGGAAACAAATGTTTGTCTTTTTTAGAGATAGAGGCTTTTCTGAAGACCCATAAAAACAGGTACAACATTCTCTGTTTTACTGAACATTGCATGTTGGAAGATGAAATAGAGCTCTTAAAAGTAGAGGGCTTCAAGATGGGAGCATATTTCTGCAGAACATCAAATAAACATGGGGGAGCTGTAATTCTCTTTGACGAAAATTGGGAAACGAAACCACTCGACAACATCATGAGTTGTTCAGTTGAAAGACATTGTGAAATTTGTGCTCAGGAAATTTTAAAACTAGATGTAGTTATTGTTGTAGTCTACTGTCCGCCAAATGGAAGTTTTAATGTGTTTCTAGATGTCATAAATGTTGTTTTAAATTATATACTTAGTCTGAAAAAATATGTCCTTGTGACAGGTGATTTTAGCATACACTTTGAAAGGAAATATAATGAAAAAAATTGTTTTTTTGGATGTTGTAGAGTCTTACGATTTTAAGCGGCAAATTTTTAGTAACACTAGGTTAGATCACTGTATTGATAATTTGTTCCTAAATTTTGAGTACCTGAATAATTTTGAATCAAATGTTTTTGACCCTGCATTGTCGGATCACTCTGCTATAGAGTTTCTTTGGATGGTCAACTTTTTGCTGGACAGACCACACAAACAAAAAACAAATATGTGTCGTCCCATAACCAATAGAGGCAAATTACTCTTTTACAATATGCTTGAAAATGAAAGCTGGGTGTTCTTAAACTGTGATATTTCTGTAGATGATAAGTGTAATCAGTTTCTCGATAAATTTTTAGCTTTGAGCGGTGTTGCATTCCCTGAGGTTCAGCGGCGCTTAGGGAAATCCTTAGCGGGTGGAATACAGTGGTTTACTCCACAGCTTCGGGTGATGAGGGAGGAGATTAGGGTGCTCAATGATATGTGCTGGGAGTCTCGCTGTGCGCTGCTGCGCAGTGAACTGAGGGCATTGAGGGGTGTCTATAGGAAGGCAATTGCGGAGGCAAAGAAGTTCGCAAGATCAAATTACATTATAAATGCAGATAACATTGCTAAAGCATCTTGGGATGTTATCAATGCTAGCAGATATAGATCTGAATCAGTTGTCCCAGATATTGAACCAAATGAGTTTAATGACTTCTTTGCTGACATTGCTGACAAGTTGGTTGCTTCTCTGGCGCGGCCAGGCATTACGTTTGGTACTTACCTAAATAATGCTAGTACTGTGGATCCTAACCTTACTTTTTCTTTCAGACAGGTTACCTACATTGACGTTAGAAATGCAATAGATCGGTTGAAGAATAAACATAGTCAATTAATTAAAGTTAATATTATCCTTGTTAAATCCATGAAGGATGTTTTGATCGCTCCTCTTAGGAAGTTGTTTAACGCCTGCATTAATGAGTGCACTTATCCTCTTGCTTTCAAAATTAGTAAAACGTACGAATCTTTAAAAGTGGTGATCGCTCCTCTTTGAATAACTATAGACCAATTTCACTTATTCCTGTAATGTCAAAAATTTTA
>JAEQML010063584.1:0-22975 GCA_016904865.1 Pissodes strobi
AATGATGCCCTTACATTCGGTGACATTCTCATAAAGTCTATAAAAACTGGGTATGAGGGAAAACAAATGCGAAAATCTTGCTTGTAAGTAATTTCAACAAATATAACAGTTTTTTATTTGACCATCCTTTCAGTTGGCTTTTATTAAATGTTTTTTTCTGGCTGGATGAATTTATACATAAAAATTTATATATTTAAAGTTAGTTATCTTATGCAACCTTTGATCTATTATTACTTAACCAGATTCAGATAAATAAAGGCTTTATCAGCTAAGTATTGTCGCTGATATGAATTAATGTTGGAACTTTTTCTATTAGCAGTCAATTCATTCAATTCAATCAATATATATATTTTTACCACACTTACTATTGGACTACGCTAAACTATTATTTTAGACATTTATAAATAATATTTTTCTACTGAATACAGATAACTCTTGAATGAACCAGCATTTTTATTTACTATAACCAAATGCTTTTAATCTGTTCTACTACCAATATTATTAATGTAAATATCAGAAGTGCGAGGGAGGTAGAGATGAAGATGATATAATATTTGATAAAACATTAATAACATTTAACATATTATGCCTTCTTGTTCTTCTGGGGGTTTAGCCCTGATAATTTAATTATCAGCCCGAATTATTTCATCAAAGTTTTCTTCACTGCACCTAACCATCACTGTTATAGATCGATAATCTTCATGACAGAGCATCCGTTAAATACCAGCATCATTGCCTAAGGACAACAAAGCTGATAATGATCTCAAATAAGTGCCTGATAAATTTAAATTGTTTGCTTAATACTTGGAATATGAAACAACGTTTTTATATATAATGTATAAACACAAATTTGTGCTATATTTACCTAACTCTCTGTTTAGTGAGAAATTTCGAATACGTATCGTTTGTCGACTGTAACTTGAACTATATTAAATATTTGCCATTTGATAGCATTAGATAATTGCGAATTGTTTCCCCATGATGCTTTCAAACCGATGATTCAATTGTGTCTGGGTTTTTTCTTGACGATGAACAACGATGTTACCTCCTTAAAGCAAACAAATCGGAGTAAAAGGGCAGAAAAAGTTCACAGAAATCTCATCAAAGACTAACGAAATGAATTTTCCCAAGAATGATGCCCTTACATTCGGTGACATTCTCATAAAGTCTATAAAAACCGGGTATGAAAGAAAATAAATGAGAAAAATGGTCCTTGCTTGTAGGTAATTTCAAAAAATATAACAGTGTTTTTTGACCATCCTTTTTGACTTCTATTTGGTTTTTATTAAATGTTTGGTCTGGCTCAACGAATTTCTTTATATATGGAAATATACATATTTACAGTTATTAGTTAACAAGACCCAGACAGTTCTCATGTATAAATGCGTGGTTTCAGCTAGGTATTCTCGCTGACATGAAGTAATGCTGAAATTTTTGTAATCAATAGTCAATTCTTTCAAAGATTAGAAAAATGTAAATGTAAATTTGGATTAACTTTGATAAAACCAAATATATAGATATAGAATAGATACCCAGCATAAAGATAAAATAAGGCAGGTTTATCTGTGAGTAGATAACTATTAGCTCTCCAACAAGTATGACTGCTACGCTTGCTTGGATCTCAGCATTTGTCCCATGAAGATTATGGTGGACGGTAGGTACAACTATCGTTATAGCAACAACTATAGTATTCAGTGAACACTATTCACATAAGTGGAAGTGAGCTACAATTATTTATTAAAATACGAAAATGATGATAACAGCCAAGCACAAAATCAAGCTCCCAGCAAGGTGTCAGTGTCCATAGAAAGTTTTATGAGAGTGTGGAATCTCTAGGCCGAGTGCTTAACTTTAATCCAGCAGAAAAAAAATCCTTACTAACTAATAAACTAATTTCTTGCAGCAAAATCCAAAAAGTTTCCCAAAAAACACTAAGTTAACGAAAGGTACGATATACAAGAAGCTATTTAGCTTAAAATTCCATGAAAATTGTCTGCAGAATTACACCACATACGTAGAAAGCAAATACACCTTTGAATGACTAGAGAACAGTAACCAGGCATGGCCCATCGGTCTTTCACTTCACTTCAGCTTCAAGGGTTCTTCAGAGAAAATTAGGCCCATCGCTAGGCACTGAAATGCCTCGTTAGGCCACTAAATACCTTCATAGTCCATTATCTTGACGCACAGTTGATGCTACATAATGAAAATAAGAGAAACTCCTAAAAATCCTTTTAATCGATTTGGCTTTTTCAACGCTAAAAGTTTAAAGACATATCAATAGAAACTTCAAGTACCTAGAAATAACGGATGAAACTAAATGTAACAGCCAGTCGGTGTTTGTGATTAAATCTTGATCAAATTCGACAGCATTAAATCAATACGGACGGCTTTAATAAAATATGTTTCTCAGCTCCTAACTACGCCATCGATCAACCAAAGTTATCAATGTCTCTTTTATTTGCCAACTTTTGTTGCAAGTTTGGAAAATATCTTTTTAGAAACATATATCCAAGGCAAGAAGGGTATGTTTCCGATACGCAGAGGCCAGATTATATTATTTATTTACGGCTCAAGATATAGATTTATATCTTCTTAGAAAAATAAATTTTTCAGTCACAAGTTTCTCGGACGTTGGAGATCGATCGCACAGGATATCGAGATAGATTTAACCAAAATATAAGAGGGTGTTCATAGAAAAATTAAAAGTTTGAGGATCTTGTAAACCGCAAATAACAGATACGATAGTAGTTACATTAGGAAAAAGCTGCTTACTTGGGGTTCTCTAATGTATCGTGAATATAATGGCATACTTATATTGGAATCAGATATTTTTCAAAAACATCACAAAAATTTCCAAAGCGAATTTTGCTTTTCTATTAATAATTTTCCTTCTCTCAAATCGATACTCTTTGATTTAAAATCTCCTGGATATCTCAAAGTTTCAAAACACTTTCATTTATCAAAGCTTTTAAGATAACTGTGCTCTTAATCAAGTGAAATATGAATTTATAATTAATTTCAACATTTATGTTAGAACGGTCTAGAAATTCTGGCAAAATTGAGGCTAAATTTATTGACATCTTAAGAGCCGTTAGAATTTATGAGAGTCATTAATACTAGAGTGTTCTATGCACTTGTTCAACTATGCCAACTGCAAATTTATATTATTATATAGAGTGATCCTCTAATTATCACGTCAATACTGAAGAAGATGATTGTACTAGCGATTGTAAGAAGAAAAATTTATATGTCCTAAATAGCTTATATTTTGTATTTTATTTAAAATTTTGTACTTTTTCTAAATATTGTACATTTTTGCGATATTTAATTCAAATATCGAACACACCGTACTATTTTTATTGTCTGTTAAACAAAATTCTCAGGGTGTTGTTTTTTTCAGATCACAGTTGTTTCTCCCCTCAAACTTTTTATAAGAACGTCACTGGCTATTGTTGCTTTAAAAATCATTTTGCTTAGTAATATCAAAGAATATTCTTTGGTAATATTTTGAGCTCCTGTATTTTTGACACTTTATATTGTTTAGATGATATTTGCGAAAATATTTTGATATATTGACAAAAATCATGACCACCATGTAATTCTTTAAAGGTATTATTCAAAAATATATTAAAAGGAATATTCAAAAATCTAAGAAAAAATTTTTTTAAGCTTTTTATTTTATGGGCTATCCCCCTTAAAATCGCCATTAGCACCACCCTCCTTAATAATGACACAAAATTTAGGAATACTGTGTATTATTTGTAAATACCTACTGATTCATACTTAACGCATTACTATCAAGTTTGGTCCTGTTTCCAAAGCCTTTTGTTGCACAATCCGATCTGTACCGTTCGTGAACAGGGTAAATCTCCGGAATTCCACGCAGAAACATAACTAAAACGAGGGCAAAAACGCAATTCTATTGTACAATGCAGACAATCTCATAAATTCCTTAAGAATGTGGAATGAAGGGATACATACGAAGGAAAAATGTGCTCGTCTTTTTGGAACAGAAACAATATAATAAAACGTATTATTTTGGCCACGACAATACATTCTTTTATAAATATTTTATTATATTTTCTGGTTTGGGGTGGAATAAATGATATTAATATTAAGAAGAATTATTAACTTTCATTACGTGTAACATCCGTAGTGTCCAATATTGGGAATTGGATTCATTTTATATCTATTTCTGGGGACAATGAGGAAGTTTAATGAAGTTTTTTTATTGCTGATTTCGATAGCCCATGAAAAATAAGTGGACACGTGTTCTTTCTTTCTTTGATAAGTCGAAAAATTATTCAGATACAACTCCTTGAAATGTGCTTATGACGTCACAATGCATATGAATTGTTACGCCGCACCATGCTTAGCATATCTATATATACAAAACTAAACACTCGCATAGCTCTCGTAATAATCATCTTTAGTGGAAGTAAAAAAATAAGTATCGATTTTTCTTTCACTGGTCTATAGTTTGCAATAAAAAATAATCAGTTACATTTTTCAGGAGAATTCCTCATTGTACCTTGTTGATTAAATTCCTGGATAGTTTATCCTTGCTCTTCTTTAGTTATAGTAGCTTTTTAGAGTGCTTCTCAATGTCTATTTAATAATTCAACCGTTTCTCTATTTATTTTTCTTGAGTTTTTCACTTTCCTAGGTGAAACAGGGTTGATTAGAGCTTTCAAAGTGTAAAAAAGGGATTAAAATAACCTTGAAAACAAACTCTTAATATATCATTTTAGAACAATAATTAATCTTACCATATCCTGTAATTGTTAATTTAAAGTGGAAGTTATTTGTGCCATTAAACCATCATAAAGTGCCGTATTGTTTTGTTTTTTTATTTTGAAATAATATAGCCTTCATTTCATTCAATTAACGTCTTGGCTTGACATTTTGCTTTGCACCTGTGGTAAGAAGGGCATTTTGGTGTCAGTACCGGACGACCAGCTCTAGTATTGCTTCTTTTGGGACTGCTTGTTGTAGATTAATATTACAGATTGCAGCTACGGTATAGAACAAGCCTATCGTTGCCTGGACTGTTTGTAAACAAAAAACCCAAAATATTAAGAAAGGTACCGCTAAAATCTAAAAAATATATATTCATGCCAACACTGCAAATAGAGTCTTACATGCAAACAGGAGTATCAATATTTTTCAGAACTATGTAGGCAATAAAATACGGACAAACATACACACATTATAAACACCAGGGTTTAAGCTGTTATTTCATGGGGTATTGAGCATGGCTTTGTATCGGCATCTCTCGTTTTTCGTGCTAGTTTACAGCTTCTTAAAAAAAATTAACCGGGTACAGTATCCAAATCCTGGGTGCAAGAAAACTGACCTGCGAACTGTCCCGATTTTGCCTTATATACTTTGCTAATAAGGAGAATTTTATCAAATTACAACAACCACATAAACGATCCAGCAAACCTAAAAACGGTTAGAAAATTGAACTCCCAAAAAATTTCACGTATAAACGTGCCTAGTAATCTTCTGAGGCATCTAATAAAATAGAAATTTTCTCCTTTTTGTGAATTTAATTGTTTGTTATATTTGTGTTTTTAATTTATTAGAGGTCCTTCTATACACATATTTTTGAAAAGTAGTGCGAGTGATTAAAACATTTTAATTTTCAAAAGGATTTCAGATTTTATTTTACTTTTATTTTTAGCAGAAAAATACGGAAAATCTCAAATAATGAATTTATGTTGAAGGAAAGTCAGCTTTTAGTCTAAACTATCTAAATACTGAGTCGGTATTTACAAATATATATTTTATTACATTTTTTTCTCTTATTTCAAAATTAAGCTAACAGAAAAAAATAAAGACCAAATTTCAGTATTTTTTGATGGTCTTGGATCTTTCGTTATTTTTTTTTTATGTTCGGCACACACACAAAAGGGAAACCCTATGCCACTCAACGAGCAGTGCGTGTGCGGAGAAGATGGTGGACGTTGGACTTGAAGAGCTGTAGGTTGTAGTTTTCGGGAAAGACGTTACTCGGAAGTCCATTCGAGAGCGAGTCAGTTCTCCAGACAAAGCAGTCCCGCAACAGGGACGTCCTAGGTGTTTGCAACTGAATCGCATGCTGATGAGCAGCTTGTGTCTGACGGGTGTTTCTGTTTGGCACAACTCTGGGTGGTATCATAAGTGCCAGCTCGTTCCAACACCTTCTGTAGTAGTATCGATAGTAAAGCGATAGGTCCGCCACTTTTCTTCGATATTCAAGGCTATCAAGGTTTTTAGTCAACCCTGGGTCATCCACAAGACGGACTGCTCTCCTCTGTATGAAGCTCAATATCTTGAGCAAGTGTTTGGGTGCCGAGCTACACACATGGGAACTGTATTCCAGAGATGGTCTTATCTGGGCTTTATAGAGCAGTAAGATCTGATAAGGTGTATACAACTTTTTTGCTCAATAGAGTGCTCCAAGCTTTTGTGCTACTGCCTCGGCGATATGCCAAGACATATAATTTTCTACGTTGATGCCCATCAAGCTTGTGGATGAGGTCAGAGTCAGTGTTTGTCCTGTCATTGACAAGTCAGGTTCTGCGGCGTTTCCCTTTTTTGATAAGGCGGCTGCTTGTGTCTTTCTTGCGTTAAACTGGACATTATCTTCCTCACCCCATTTCACGATAGCGTTTATATCCTCACTGATGGCAACAATCTGATTCTCACGCTCTCGTTGGGAACGAGCAGCTGTCATTGAAGTCCGCGACATGAATGAGGATATAAGAGTGCTGTCGTCTACAAAGCTGCAAATAGAATTGTTTGTCCTGTCTAAGAGATCGTGGGCATAGAGCAGGAACAGTGTGGAAGATAATATACACAGGCATTGATGTTAAATTCCGCCGAAAGATGTCCATCAATCGGATGCTTCGTTCCCTTAAGAAATTGGAAAGCCATGGAAGCAGAGCTGGTGGTAGTCCGTATGGTGACATTTTGCTTAACAATCCGTCATTCCAAACCCTATCAAATGCTTTGGATACGTTGAGAACCACTCTACGAGATTCGCCGTAGCTCTCGATGGCTTTGGTCCACGTAAGTTAGGAGATCTCCCGTTGATCTGTGCTTGCGGAAGCCATACTGGTGATCGCTTATGACTGCCCAATTTTGCTGTTATTTCATCTATTTCATATCTCGGACAGTTTTCGAGATCCTCACGCTTACCTTGTATGCTAACAATAATTGCTTTTTCATTCATCAAAAAAAATTGATTCCCTTTTTTGCAAAAATGTTTATATATTATATACCTATGACTAAAGGCACAAGTTTATAAAAAGATCCTAAGCTTAATAATTATAATCTAATAAAAGTGATGATAATTATCGATTGTTTGTCAAAAAACTCCACGATAATATTTCTCCAACAATTAGATTAAAAATTAACTTTCCATCGGCACTCTGAATGGAGCAGACTATATGAAAAGGGGCCAAAGAGACCACAACGGGAAAACCATTAAGTGAAAAAAGGTCCATTATAACACTGTCGGGATCCATTAAATGGAAAATCAAAGTCAGGCCAAAGCCCAGAGAAGAGTTTATTCAATAAACGGCCTGAATTGCGGACATCGACGTGTTTTTGTCCTCCATACTGGTCAAGAATTCGGGGAATTCCCCATTGAGGGTTCCTTTCAGCGTCATGTCTCCGACGATGTTATGGATTGTTTAACCAAGGGGCGCTTAGCATTTCTGTTGTGAGGATCGTCTTTTTTGACCGAAGTGTAAAGCGTAAATAAAAAATCGCAAATTTAAGATGCTTCATTACCTACGAAGATATCGTATAGCAATAGTTGGACTTGTAATTAAAGTATTTTATTGCAAGCAATGTCGAGATCTCAGACGGGACTGAAATGTCGAGATTTCCGACAAGGCTCTTAAATTATCCGGCAGGTGCATTACTTTTATGCTCATGATTCTCTGCACGTAGCATACCTTACAAGTGATCTAATTTTAATTAACCCATTTTTTATTTTTTGTTAGATAATATAGAAGATCGTTAGACATTAAATAAAAGATTTTTCATTTTACGATCATTTTTAGGATCAAACGACCAAGTCGTTTTTCACTATACTAGAGATGTCAACATGAAAGTAACTTTCAGACAGAACAACTACTTGAAATCGTTGTTTTTCAGAGCCGGATATAACTTGACACACATTCCCCCACCCTGATAGCGTTGGATCCCAACGTTTGCCTCTAAGTTTAAAAAATAGAGAAAAAGACTTTAATTCGAGAAGACACATTGCGTTTTATAAAGCTTAGGATAATTTACAATACATCGCTTCCCTTCTATAGCCACATATTCACTATCTCTATAAAAATAACAACCTGTTTGCATAGTTGGTTAACAACTTCATTTCTTTTAAATTTGGATTCAATTAACTTCTTGCTGTATGGAATGGGAACAGATGTCTATCAAAGAAAGTAGGGAAGGTTCGGTATTTATTGCACATTTAGCTTTAAATACTTGTGGTAGTTCATTAACTTTACTTTGCAGTTTTTACAATCAAAAATGATACAAGCACATATAAGAATGTTGACTCATGGAATCGAACAGCTTATCAGATCCCGAGCTCACGGAAATTGTGAATTTGCTCGATAGGACTGTATTTTAATAGAAAAGCATAAACTGGAAGGATTAATTTAAATCAGACTTTTAGTTTTATAATTTTATGCTTGGAAAGTAGGGTAAGTATTAA
The DNA here is from genome assembly GCA_016904865.1 of Pissodes strobi. NCBI lineage: Eukaryota > Metazoa > Arthropoda > Insecta > Coleoptera > Curculionidae > Pissodes > Pissodes strobi. Next base: position 8,720 of record JAEQML010063584.1, read on the forward strand.
AAGCTAGACAGGTTAATTTAAATCAGACTTCTGGCTTAAAGGTTTTACGACCTGAAAATAGGACAGAAAATAAAACATTTGTTTCTACACATTACAAAACTTCACATAATTATTTGGATTATTAAGTGAATTGCCTTATATACCTGAACTAAAATCAGTTCATATTATATAAAGTGTGGCTTCGTTCTTCAGCGTAGTCTCTAAAAGAAAACAATCCAATATACTTAACTAAATCCCACTCCTATCCGAAGCGAAGTTCTATTTTGGCATAACATACAAGGCACTTGTACTGAACTAAACTGCGCAGTATTTTACAATAAACGATCTAGCTAATGTAATTTTCTTTCCTCTACAAAATTGAAAATAAAAATACGAGAACGTGATTTGCCAAAATAGGATTTGAAAGAAGGGCTTCAGTTGAAAAGCCAGCGCATTGTTGATGAAATAGATTTTGAGCAGATCGAAATATTTAGCTAGGAAATTCAACAACACAATATTTCTATTTGAAGAAAAGTGTATCGCCTAACCCTAGATTATGCTACATTTGTACTTAATGCTATAGCGGAAACTGCAGCAACAAGCCGAAATAACGTCCTTGGTAAAGAAGTGTGAAAAGCACAAGCACATAATAAAAAAACACTAAAGCTAATAACAAAAATAATAATGAAATGAACACATAAACTTAATTCGATCTACCTGAAAGAATGACAGAGTGTGATGTTTGCTGAAATTGTGATCAATATTTAGTAACCTCTGCCTTTACTTCATGTAATCGCATCAATTTTAGGAATAAAGGGTAATAGTAGGGGCTGGCGTCATAAGCGAAGGTGTTTAATTAGTAAAAGTAAGCTAGTCTTCCATTGTAGGCAAAGCATGCAACATTTTATGGGGCAAATAGCAATACGGTTTTACTAATATTCTTTGGTATGAAAAAGCAAGCATCATATAAGTATATAATATTTTAAAGGACACATATCTGGTTATAAGAAATAGCAGCGAAATGAAATGTTTCCTCTTTCCGGAGCAGACAAAAAAATAAACATTCACATTCTTGTATGTCGGTCCCTATTAAATATAGCTCGCTTATACCCGGCCAAGTTTCAGAATACAGAAAGTATTTCCCGTTAAAAAGACCTGCTTTGATGCTTACGATTCTTTGAATGCCCATTTTCTTTTTGGACCGAGAGAGACACTAAAAGGCATTTTAGTTTCTAGTTACAATTTTAAAAAGAAATAAAACGAATTGAATACTCTACAAGAGCGAGTTTTGTAGGGCAGAGTATAAAATGGGACGTGTTGACAAAAAATATATTAGAATTGCAAGTTCAAAGCCTCGTACCTCTTCGCATACAAAAACAGAATAATATTTAAATCAGTTAATAAGTATGTTCCAATAAATTAATTGCATATGAATATTCTATATGAGTTTGCTCAATGAGGTTTTTTATAACAATTTTCGGACCAGGCAATGCAAAATATAGGATCTATAAATGACTCTTTCAATAAGCGAATGGGTAGATCTAGTGTGATCACATATTTTTTAAAATGTTAGTTCCTCTTTATCATCTGATATCTAATAGCAAAGCTAGTTGTATTCAATTTTTAAAAATAAAGAGATAGATATAGACACTGACACTGTTCTCACAATGGCAGACTTTTGGAGAGTGTTCTCAATAGATTTTTGCGGCAGCGGGAGAATAAAGATAAAGCTGCGTGCAAACTCTACAGCAGAGCTCTCCCAACAATTTTAGCCAGCCATTCCCACTAGGAGCTTTGTACTACGCGTCCCACACATCCACTACTTTCCAATTAATTTTTGAGACAATTACCTAGAATTCTGACATGACAAATCTTACTTCATTTAATTGAATACACCCGTCAATATCCGGAGAATATTTACTTAATTAATTTTCGCAATATTTCACCAAAAGCGTGCTACTAATCAGTTGTTATACCGACTAACGCGCATTGAAGTGCTGCTAATTTCGTGGATGCTCCGCCCCATGGTAGCAGGCACATTCTAAAATCCAGACCGTGTTTTCCGAACAATCTGCTCCACCGTAGCTATGACTTCAACTGAGATCCCTAAGCGTTTATATTTTGTGACTTTTTATCCCATTCAACTATGTTGCAGTGCGAGACCGGCAAGCATGATCTACACCATACCTGAAATCTTCCTTATCGAGATACTAATTTTAAAATACCATATTTTTTCGCACAAGCACTGCCGACTTGCGGAAAGTTTTCTAACGGTTCTAACACTCCTTTGGGTGTCGAAATGAAATCATCTAATTTGCCTGATGAAGTTCACAATACTCTTTTAAATTAAAACTAATGGGAACTGAGAATTGGCAACGTTGCCCTTCCCTGATTTATATTTTGTGACCGTGGCTGTTTAAGGTCTAGTAATTCGTTTTTTTTTTGGGTTAGTTTTGTTTGCTTGCGCTTCGGAGCACGCGAAGCGAGCGGAAGGCTATCCACGAAATTAACAATACTCTTTAAAATTAAAAGTTATTGGAACTGAGAATTGACAACGTTGCCCTCCCCTAATTTATATTTTGTGTCCGTGGCTGATTAAGGTCTAGTCATAGCCTAAAGAAGAATAGCCGCGACACTCGGCTCGTTTAGTAGTGTACGGAATCAAAATCTCCCTGAAGCTCACTGAAGCGAGCACACTACGCAGTTGGAACTCGATGCCAATCATACGCGCTTACAATGGGCCGGAGTGCAATACATTTTCATAGGAATTAAAATTAAAAAATATTTGTTGTTTGGGTAAATAGACTATCGTTATGTGAATATATTGTTTTGTTTGTATGTTATATAAATAAGTTAATGTGTATGTGTTAAAATGGGAAAAGGACGGCAGAGTTGTGCAGCTAGTTAGTTTGTTTATTTAAACTTAAATTTGATCATAAGGTATCGAAATCGGTTCAAATAACTAAAATAAATTGGAACTAACTGAAACTAACCGAAAGTTAATTGAACGACTAACCAAAGCTAGCCAAAAGTAACCAAAAGCAAAACGTATCGTAACAGGTTACAAAAATTAAAGTAAGTTAAAACTAATCAAAACGAAGCGAATTTAAGCAACTAACCAAAAACATAAATTTGCTTATAACGTATAGGAACCGATTCAAATGAATAAAATATATTGGAATTGAGTGACTAACCAAAAGTAACTAATGCACCAAAACGGGCTAAAACGTATCGGAACAGATTAAAAATGTTAAAGTAAATTAAATCTAATCCAAATTAACCGAATATTGGCAAGTAACCAAAGACATTAAAATTGGTTATAACGTATCGGAACCGGTTCAAGTGACTAAAATAAATTGGAACTAAGTGAAAGTTACCGAAAGTTGACTGAATGACTAACCAAAAGTAAGTAAAAGCACCAAAACGGTCTAATACGTATCGGAACAGATTAAAAATACTAAAGTAAGTTAAAACTAACCTAAATTAGCCGAATTTTGGCGACTAACCGAAAGTAATCAAAAACTTTAAAATTGGTTATAGCGTATCGGAACCGGTTCAAATTTAATGATTAAATTAAATTAAAACTAACTGAAATTAACCCAAAGTCGATTGAACGACTAACCAGAACTAACCAAAAGCACCAAAAGGGCTAAAACGTATCGTAACAGATTAAAAATATTAAAGTAAGTTGAAACTATCCCAAATTAACCGAGTTTTGGCGTCTAACCTAAATTAATTAAAAACATTTAAATTGGTTATATCGTATCGGAACCGGTTCAAATAACTAAAATAAATTGGAACAAATTGAAAGTAACCAAAATTTGATTGAAAGACTAACCAAAACAAACCAAAAGTAACTAAAAGTACCAAAACGGGCTAAAACGTATCGGAATAGTTTAAAAATATTGAAGTAAGTTAGAACTAACACAGATGAATTCAATTTTGGCGACTATCCTAAACATTAAAGTTGGTAATAACGTATCGGAACCGAAAGTAATCGAAAGTTGATTGAACGACCCAATTTTGGCGACTAACCAAAACTAACCAAAAACATTTACATTGGTTATAATGTATCGGAACCGGTTCAAATGACTAAAATAAATTGAAACTAAACGAAAGCTGATTGAACTAACCCAAACTATCCAAAAGCACCAAAACGGACTAAAACGTATCGGAATAGGTTACAAAATTTAAAGAGCCCAAAAATAATCGAAAGTTAATAATATGGAAACATTCATAAAATATATATGTATACACATTTTATAGAAATAACATATTTCTAATTTCTTTACTAGTCTTACAACCATTTCATCATTTAGCCATGTTGATTTTAGTTTGACAATATTTTCGAATAATATTTCAATATAAAAGATCTCAAAAGAGCGGGACATATTTTCCGATTTTCGAATTCTTCTAAAAATTCTAGTTATATTTCATGTAGCATGTCGAATAGCATTCCTTACATTTAAATGAAACTGTTTTCAAACAGTAACTTTGAAATTGTTGTAACTTTAAACCCCTGTAGAATTTGATCGGTTTAACAATTTGCATCTTCTTATCTTAGTTATTTAGTATCTATATAGAGATACCAAATTTTCGGTTTGGTGGGGAGTATTTTCCAGGTTGTGGTTATGTGGAAGTTAAGAAAGTGCAAAACATTTCGTTTGACAATAAACAATACGGATTCTACAATAAAGGTGTATGCCTCAAAAACATTGTTTTTGCTGGTTGTTTTTCGTAAAAGTCGATCGTTATCCAGATATATCCATTATTTCAGATTTGATCAGCACCTTGATAACATTTTGATTCGCTGTAACTTTTTTGTTTTTAAACATATCAAGATAAACAAAAAAGCAAAATGTAGGGTTGGTAGCCAAGATAGGTATAGGATATTATACACGACATGTGCTTAGATTTCACTAGAGAGTCCAAAAATCTAGTAATATACAGAGTGTTCTATTAAAAAAAAATATAGAGTAGGCTTTTATGACAGAAAATCGTTAGTGTTTTGTTTTATATGTAACTTAGAAAAAAACTTAGCTACCAACCCTACATTTTGCTTTTTTGTTTACATTGATATCTTTAAAAACAAAAAAGTTACAGCGAATCAAAATGTTATCAAGATAAATTGAACGCACGGTACATGTTTCACCGATTTAGCGTAATTGTGCACTTCATGTATAAACTAGTTCGTGAACTATAGCCAGATCAAAAATTTACTTTCATTTCATCATCTGGATAATATTTTTATCTAGTGAATAAAATGAAAAAGCTGTTACGAAAAAATATGCAAAATCGTACTTAATACGTTTATAAAATTGTGCAGGTTGCTAAGAATCTATATAAAACAAAATTATGTACTTATATAAGATCTTTTTTAAGCTTAAAAGAGAACAACTAGATAAATAAAAATTTTCAAAATTATTATTGCAGATCTTCGTCTAAAACCGTAACTACTTGTGCAATATAATCTCTCATATAAAAAAACTTTTGTTGTGTATAGATCTTGTTGATATTTGAAGATTATCTTGGAGCTTATATTCTATTATAGTTATATTCATTTCAGTTTATTTCAATTTCAATTTATTATATGTGTGTTTATAATAAATAATTTTCTACATAAATGAGTTGTTTTATTGATCGTAATTCATCGAAATAATATGTTACTCAATTATATTTTTCTTTTGGTAATTGACTTTTCTTTCAAGAATGCTGTACTTACTACAAGTAATCTACATTCGCCATTCTTAATTTAATTTCAAAAGACATTTTTAAATATTTCTCTCAGGTGTAATGTTTAAATAAATATTCGGCTCTCTTAATGCAGTTTTTTGGATCGTTAAAAAATTGGTTATTCTCTACTCGAAATAAGCAGTATTTTATAAGTCATATATTTTGTAGTGAAAGTTTAAATAAAATACTAGGGGAGAGTAACAACTTTAGTATATAAAGTCCCAAAAAATTTGAGTACGGCTCACTTCACTAAAGACTGCCGTGGGGTTGACGTTAAGTTAGATTTATTTATTTCCTCCCCACTACATAGTGATAAAGGTGGTCCTCACTTGTCAAAGGTGCCGCGCTTAAGTGTCGCAGCTATATTCTTCTTTAGGCTATGGTCTAGTGATGCGGTCCGGTTTTGTTAACTCGACGCGTGGTGGGGATCGCGTCACGGCAAACGGGGACCTCGCGGCACACGATTCAGGGTAAGTGATGCAGCGTTCTACCGGTACTGCGCGAGAACTGCGGAAAATGTAAAAACCATTTTCCCGGCTTTTCGCAACGGAATAATTTATAAAACCGAAACCCATGGGTTTAAGAGGACTCCGGAGCGACCCGCGTTTACAGATTTCGTGATGTTTTCCGTATGACGCGCGAGCTGCCGACCGACGACGTGCGGTATTTCGCAGTCGAGACAGATTAACTCAAGCGATTGGCGTAGTATATCAACTGCTCTGTTGATACCGACTTTTATTACAAGCTTTTATTTATGTATTGGTTTAGGTCAAATCTTGCAACTGAATTTTGAAATAGCTATCCCCAACCAATTGGGCTGAAATTTTGCATGCACATTTAGTTTGGATGACAATGCAAAACTATTGTGTTTTTAAGGTGGTACAGGGCCGTATTTAGGAAGAGGGGGCAAATCTTGAATATAAATTGTCCTATTAAGCTGAAAATTTACATACGCTTATAGGACGGAAGACAATGTAAAATCATCGTGTTTTTGAGCTAGTACATGGCCGTATTTAGGAGGAGGGGGCCAAATCTTGAATATATTGTCGTATCAAGCTACAAATTTGCATAAGTATAGATATAGGACCGAAAACAATGTAAAATGTAAAATTGTGTGTTTTTGAGCTGGTAAATTTAGGAGGAGGGGGCCAATTCTTAAATTTAAATTGTTGTATCAAGTTGCAAATTTGCATACATATTTAGGACAGAAGACGATGTAATATGTAAAATTATCGTGTTTTTGAGCTGGCACAGGGCTGTATTTAGGAGGAAGCCAAATCTTGAATTTAAATTTTCATATCAAGCTGAAAATTTGCATTCCTATATAGGTCCAAAGACAATGTAAAATTATTGTATTTTTAGCTGGTAGGCCGTATTTAGGAGGAGCCAAATTTTGAATTTAAATTGTGTCATGTCACAGGCTAACGACCATGCAAGAATGACGCATTAAATAAAATGAACACTAAGAACACTTTAGAGATATGTTTAACGAAATCTAAAAATAAAAAACATTTTTAAGACAAGCTTTTATTTAAATGCTCTAAATAGAAGAAAATAAACTTTAAATTAAATCAAATTCATCAATTTATTACATCATACAATTTATATGATATAAAAGCTTGTCGCGATATTTACCTGTGTGAATAAACAAAAATACAATACCTATGTAAATTTATCTTGACACAAGTAATTCTAAGAAAAAAAAATTATATACTAGGTATTTGATAAAATAAATTTATTCAAGTAAATCTCGCCCAAGCTTTTATATCATATAATATATAATAATTATGATATAATATGATATACATCATGTAATAAATCGATGGGTTTGATTTAATTTAAAGTTTATATTCTTCTCTTTAGAACATTTAAATAAAACCTTGTGTTTACAAATCTATTTAATTTTAATTTATTGTATTTATTTCAATTTGTAGGTAAGGTACCTACTTTAATTTTATATTAGTCACTATTTTGATTAAAAAAAAAAACATAGAATCAAAACATTCTAGAGACAAAGCCTGTCATAGCGCAAAGGGTAAGTTCATTATTATTTTATATCTACCGGGTTAGCACAAACTGTCAGAATATTTAAATTAAACTGAAAAATCTGGCCACCGTACTGATACAAGCTCAAAAATTTCTAGCTAGGAACCGAATTTTTAAAGCGCAACTTGAAGATATTTAAACATTTCTATTTTTTACCGACCGGAATGGATATATCCAGAAAATATGAAATAGAAGTAGTGTTAGGAATTTTATAAATATTTTACTTTATTTAAAAGTCTCTTTGTGGATTTCTTATCGGCCGGCCTCTTGGATGTTGAGGATCAATTAGTTCTGGCAGTAAACATTGGAAATAAAATGATTTTAATTTTGGAAACATGTCATCCCAAAATTTCTGGTCTCTGAAAATCTAAAAAATATACAGTAAGATATAAAATATTGAACAAATTCATTATTTAATGATCCAAAACGTTTCCTCGCGCATGTATCTAAGTAAGGTAAGTATTTTATAATTATACAATGTGCAATTTTTGTCATATAAATTTTATATGTATATAGGGTAATTCATTAAGAAGTTTTTTTAATGAAACACTGTATAATATTACATACTAGATTTTCCAGAATTTTTTTTATCTTTTTCATGGACTACAAAACTTACAAATCCAGTGTTAGGAATGTATTAATAAATAAAGCGTTTGACTCAATAGGTGAATTTATTTCCAACGAATTTTAAATTGTAAATTGTATTATTAGCTTTTTAATTTTACACTTTATATACCCTATTGACGTGTATAAGCAGTATATATAAACTTTTGCAATGCCCCAGTGGTTCCAGGAATTTCTGGTCGGTAGCAAAGGCAGTAAGTAACAACTTTACAAAAACGTCTCTCCCACCTTTGACGGACGAACGTGGCATCACGGCGACTACAGCCAAGGAAAAAGCAAACATGCTCGCCAAAATGTTTTCATCGCACTCTACCTTAGACGTGCCTCAAGGCAAGACTCTCCCCACTATACCGAACATCAACACTACCATGGCAGAAGTCAAGTTTTCTCACCGTGATATTCGCAAAATCCTTAAAGAACTAGATACGCAAAAGGCATCAGGACCGGACGGAATACCTGCCATCGTGCTAAAGAACTGCGCCAACGAACTAACACCCGTTTTTTCCAGGCTTTTTTCTCTTTCTTACAGAAAAGGGATTTACCCATCCTCTTGGAAAGTCGCTCGAGTGCAACCTGTTCCAAAAAAAGGCAAGAAAACCACGCCCTCAAACTATCGCCCAATTGCCTTGCTTCCAATAATCTCCAAAGTCATGGAACGTGTAGTCAACCAGCAACTACTAAAGTACCTCGAGAGCAACAGAATAATCAGCGATAATCAATACGGCTTTCGCAAAGAGAGATCGACAAGAGATATATTGGCCTATGTCACTCATATATGGAGTAGGGCAATTGAAAACTACGGAGAGTCTAGAGCGATTGCGTTGGATATTTCAAAGGCATTCGACAGAGTTTGGCATGACGGACTGCTCAACAAACTGCCGTCCTTGGGACTGCCCGCCTCTCTCTGCAGCTGGCTGGCCAGTTTCCTTAAGAACCGATCCCTACACGTTGCGGTCGATGGACACATCTCGGATACATTCACCATCAACGCGGGCGTGCCTCAGGGCGCAATACTTTCACCAACTCTGTTCCTCATCTATATTAATGACCTGCTGATCGAAACGAATAATCCTGTTTACAGTTTTGCAGATGACAGTACCCTTGTCTCCCACTTTAGATCAGAAAAACCCTTACCAGCGACTGAGACTCATCACCGCAGACAGGAGCAGATTACAGCAATTAATCAAGACCTGGAGAAAGTTCAAACTTGGGGCGACCGAAATTTGGTCCAGTTCAATGCAGCAAAGACCCAAGCAGCAACTTTTACTAAGAGGGCCAATACAGCGGGCCCTGACATCATTATGGCAGGATCGACCATTCCTTCATCCTCGTCAATCGGGCTGCTGGGTGTCTCGGTCAACAGCAATATGTCATGGCATGACCATGTTGCTAACATCGCAAAATCAGCCTCCCAGAAGCTTGGGGCGCTATTTCGCAACAAAAAACTCTATACACCGCAGCAGTTGCTCTTGCTGTACAAAGCGCAAATAAGACCGTGCTTAGAATATTGCTCACATATCTGGGGTGCCGCACCAAAGCATACCCTAAGGCTGCTGGATTCCATTCAGAAGAGGGCTGTGCGTCTCGTCGGCGATCCGGAGTTGACCCGGAATCTGGATAGTCTGGAACATCGCAGACATGTGGCCGAGATGTCTCTGTTTTACAGATACTTTCACGGCAGATGTTCCCAAGATTTGGCCCGCATAATCCCGCCCCTGGCAACTCCTGTCAGACAGTCCCGACAGACGGCAGCAGCGCACCAGTTCGTCGTGCAACTGGAAACACCTAGAACATCGCTTTACCAGAACTCCTTTGTCTGGCGCACTGCATCACTGTGGAACTCACTTCCGGGACATCTGTTTCCCACTAATTACAACCTGCAAACATTCAAGACCGTGTCAATCAGCATCTTCGCACACACACCGCTCGTCGAGCGCCATAGGATCTCCCTTTAGTGTGTGTGCCACTGCCATAAAAAAAAAAAAAAAAAATAATAAGATATTGGCATGAATAAATTAATTTGAATCTTAAATTTGAATTTAAAAATGTCCCATATCTATATTCAACTATTAACAAAATATTTATATTTGAAAATGGCCTATCTTAACACGTCGTAAAATTGAAACCCTAAGATATAAAAGAAACCCGAAATATACCCGAAATCATGTTGGATTATTAAATAATGAATTTGTTCCATACTTTATATATACACTGTATATATTTTTTAATAATTTGGTATTTAGCCTGGGAATAATCAATAATCTTACCGCTTCTGTTAAAAAGTGTTTTCTTGTCCAATACAAAAATTACATTTTTCCTTGCCAGTAATTGCCAGTTGTCCCTGTACTTGGTAAAAATATCCATGAGATTTTTTTTTAAACTAATTTGTTATGATCTAATTTGGCATACTTGATTTTCCATGTATTAATGCCTTCTTCTACGGTCATGTCATTTATGGAACTGGGACATTTTATTTCGACCATAAAATTTTGGCCGATAATTCAATCTGGACTAGCCCCTAGAACATTATTTTTTTTTATCTATAAAGAGCCCACATCTTTGAATTTTCATTTTAAGAAATTCTTCTAGTTGTGTGAGAGCAATAAGCTCGGAATCTTTTCCGTGTTTAGTGGATAATTGCCAAAAAAATTAGAATAAATAAGATTTTTTACAGTGTTGCGCAGGAAGTGCTTTTCCGTAGCTGCGGAAATTTTTCCAAAATTTGATGCCGTAATTCTTATTGCCCTTTCTTGAAGCCAATGCTGGCTACTAGCTTGGTTTCTCGTTATATCTTCCAAGTGACTAATTTCATCTGGCGTTTTGTTTAATTTTTTTTAAAAACTCATCTTTTTTATTATTAAATTCGCTTTCTGACATATTGGGTATTATTTTGTCGGTAATAAGGCCATAATCGTTATCAGGCAGAACCGCTGGTTTTGACCTCCTTTGTTGGAAAAGCCTACTTTTTTTTAAGCAAGCTGTAGGTTTTCTTTTTAGGGATTCAAATTTTTTTGTAAAAAAGCTTGGACTTTTTATTGCCTTGGGTATTACGGAATAATAATTATCGCTTGCATTAAACGAAATAGCAGCAGCATTGCACCGAGTTGAATATGATCCTCTCAAAGAATAGTTAATTCTTTTCCCGCCAACAAATTTGCAAACTACTAAATTATAATGCTCAGCTAAATTGTTATTCATATTTAAAACAAGGCTTCTGGTATTATTCAGGAGCCGTTGAATACAACACTTCAATGTCTTGGAACAATCCACATTCCTTCATTTCAGGTACATAATTTTTTTCATTGTCTTTTTTAGTACATGAAAAATATTTAAGGGCGTTGCATATTTCACGTTCACCAAAAACATGAGAAGGTGTATTTTTTAAGTCGGTGGCTAATTTCTCACATTTTTCATCCAACGTACCATCTTCACGCCTTCTATGCGCTACTGCCTTACTAATAGCTATTCGAATTCTGCCAACAGTTTCCTTAGAATACGGATAAAACTTACCTTCGGAAATCTCCATTGGGACTTGCTTCAGTTTTAGTTACATTTATTACATCGCTTTGCATATTTTTTCTTCTAAAAATGGTTATCATTAAAGGCCCCCGCACAAAAAGATAAGAAAAGTGGTCCCGGTCAAATCGTCTGAAAATTGGGTAGTTTGGTAGAAGTTTAGTAGTTCTCGTGATCTTGATCAAAAGTCTTCATAATGTCACATTGATTTTTTATATTAAATTATTTTAAAAACTATTATAGAAATTTTAACATAGGACCTATTTAAAATGCAAAATGGCGGATTTGTAGCGCCATATCTCGGAAACCGCTCGATAGTTTTTTGTGCTCGTGAAGACTTTTGATCAGGATCACGAGAACTATACTTCGTACCAAATTCGGGAACATGCCATACATATCCGAGCGTGACGCGTGACGGCTGTACTGAATTCAATACCCAGGAAAAAAACGCAAAACGCGCCTAAAGAAGTTTTCACTTCGAAAAATATAATGGCTTTTTTTATTGATACCTCGGTTTAAACAAAATTTTTTAAACTGTTACTTAGGCTTTACAACAATAATTATGCTATAAAAGATACTTCATTACCTACCTACCCTATATATTTTGGTGAATATTATAAAGATAAATGAAAATCGGACAAGAACTTTTGGTAGGTATCAGGTTGTCAAAAAAATGGGACATCTGAGACCTTTGAGAAGAGAAATTTGGGTATAAATTTTTTTGAGAAAAGTAGCACAATCATAAAATTGCTATAACTTTTTGCTAATTCAGCTAAATTTATGAATAAAAATACAAATGAAAGCTAAAACACGGGGCTATAAAATATCGCAACAAACAAAAAAGGTGAAATTTATTTTTAAGCCTACAGGGCTTTTCGAAAATGAGGCAGAAAAACAGGCTTTCTTTGCGGCCAGTATTTTAGTTATTCTTAATCCCCTTAAATTGCATGCAAGATTTATTGAAAAGTAAAAACCCCAAAGGAATGATCACAATCGAATAAGAACTTTTTGAGTAGATGCGTTTTAAAATCAAGGCAAACTTCGAGAAGTTTAGTTGCGTAATTAACATCTCTCCATAGCTAATTAGTGATACATATACTTGCTTAAACTACAAATAATGCTTTACTTTTTGATTATTCCCATACTTTTAAAATAATTAATTTCAACGTTTAAACAAGACAAATAATACCTATACCAACCAAAAATACTACAAGCAGTAAACATAACATACTTATTTAGGTACCAGGTACATTATGTATACATACCTATATATTACCTATGTTATTTAATCAACTTACTGTAGTTGGGTTCTTCTTCTGTTTTTCCGGTTTTGGGAGGTATATTTATAGTTTTTCTTATTAATACGTCCTGATAATTTTCCCATTACAATTATAAAAATGTCTAATTCAATAATTAAAAAATGAGCAAAAATAATAATCCAAATAGTCTATAATAAACTCGATAATAAAACACAAAACACACAAACTCGAAAATAAAATACAAAACACAGAACGCTCTTCCGCTCTACGCATATCTACAATAGATAAAATACGGAAATAAATCTCAAGTCGCAACATAAAACAACCAGAAATACAAATAAAATTCTGGGAAACACCGCCGCGCCGCGCGCCGGTAGAAATAGATCGCGAAAATCAACGGGTTGCCACTGATTTCGGACGCACGATGCTCTGCCGCACGGATGAATGGCTCTGTCGTCCGAGAGAGATGCACAATTAATTGGCCGTAAAACATCAGAAATCTTTATTTTTTATGTAGAAAAAAAGTGGTTCTGAGTTTTGAAAAACGGTTGAAATAAAGTTTGTTTAAAATTAATCGTAGATGGTGGGAAAGTTCATATATCGTTTAAAGAAAAAAGGCTAGGCGAATTTTTTTTAAGAAAAATGTTTTTGCCAAAAAATTTATACTTTCCCACGTTCTTAAATTAATTTAAAGCAACTTTTATTTAATAAACTCTTTTCCTAATCCATTAATAAAACCTCTAGTTTAAAAGTCTTTTTGAAGGTGTCCGGAGTCCTCTTAAGTTTGAATTTACGAAAAAGAATGATGCCGATAGCCCGTTTAATAAGAAACCTAAAACAGATTTGAATGCAAAATAGAAGAACAAATTTTTATAAATCACATATCGAAAATATCAGTGCCAATACGCACTCTAGCGGGTCAATATGTAGTTCTAGAACGCGGATAACTACGACGGCAGGCGCAAGGCCAAAAGTCAAGTTCAAATGTCGATTCGATTATCGAACGTCAGATGTAAAGAAATATAAATGTTACATTAAAGAAACTCCACGACAATTGAAATAATACAGCATTTTATGATTATATATTATTATGGACACA
>JAEQML010063585.1:0-22973 GCA_016904865.1 Pissodes strobi
AACAAAACCACAAATTATCATTTCAGCTTTAAAATGTCAACAAAAAGCCAAACTAGGGTTGCCGATTTAGAATCGATCTTTTGGAAGATCGATTTTTTTAAGTTAAAAAATCGATCTTTTGAATCGATTCTCTTTGGGCCGATTTAATCGAAGATCGATCTTTTTAAAAGCGATTTTAGAATCGATACTTACAATTTTATGATTATGACTGATACTGATATTTTCGGGTTTCGGCCTCGTCAAAGTTAATAAATTATTGAATGCAAATCATATGCGATACAGGCAAGGCAATCGGCAACATCCTAATCGCAAATTCGTAACCATATTATTCCGGGAATCCTCCGCCGCGCGTTCGGGAGAATTCTAAAATGCTAAGCTAACTGTAATACTGTCACAGTTTATACCGTACCCGTACGGTAATAACTGTGATACTGCATCGGTTATCGTGCCGCGTGCGTATGACGTATTTAATAACCTAGCCATTACACATTACATCATCTTTTCTTTTATCATTGCGATTCAATTGAGGGTGTTTCAGTGAGCCTATTTTGACATATTTTTTGAATTTTTCTTCGTCAATAAATTGATAAAAACTGTTATTTCTCTATATATGATTGCTGTTTGCACTGATTGATGTATGTAAGACATTTGAAACAATAGTCCAGTTATTGCTCGTTTTGTAAGCTATAGTGCAGCAGTATTTAATATTTTAGTATAGGTAAGTTTGTTTTAAGTACTTTTAATTATATTTTTAATAGAATAGTACCTATGTGGCGTAATACGTTGTACCTAATCATTAATATTATTGCATCGCAAACTCTTAAGTATTGTTATTAACTAACTAACAAACTAAAGATCGATTTTCTTAAAGATCGATTTTACTATATCCGATTTAATCGCGAATCGATTCTGTTGCTTTCGATTTGGATCGATCCCAGGAATCGATACTTTTCTGAAAGATCGGCAACCCTAAGCCAAACGCAGATCATGGACATGGATGGTCATGGTAGTGATAGATCACAGATGATTGGCCACTTCAGCGTTACCCGTTACCAGACTCTTGAAGCCATATATACCACGGCCACGTATAGGTGGCCTTGTATATACTCGGAGCGTCCTATGCCGTGCGACATTAAATTATCGTACGGAATCGCCAGAGCTTCGCCTTCGCTGTAAATCGCTCACCTAGGACGTCCCGTTAGCCGCCGGGAGGCAACTTATGAGCCTGACCCATAACGCAGTGACTTAGTTTGTTTACTATTTTAGAATGTCTAATATATCACTTTCATGTTGGAGTTTATATAAGACGTCCCACATTTTGCGGGATCGTCCTTTCTTTATGTAAGCTGTCCAGCATTTCATGCGTCCCGCAAAATAACTCGCATTTTCAGTTTGAGGAGAAAATTTACCTTTTTGTTCTTTTTTTCATCGATGTCGATTAGATTATTTTTGCTGTATCGATACGAAGAATGCCATCTTGACAATCTTGACGAAAGCCGGAACCTTAGTTACTCCCAATCTTAGATAATGATGATGATGCTAGACCCTCTTTACAGAGGGTTGAATGGCACTGCTACGAGGCAATTTGCCAGCGCACCCTTCGCCCGGCGCCTAGGGAGAGGTAGAGCTACCCTTCTACATCCGTTACACGTTAGTCCAGTTTGAAGGGCCTTGTATTCGGTGGGAAAGACCAGTAAGACGGGCCTGTGCCCCTGGTGATTCCCGAGCTTTATACAACTATAAGCTAATGAAATGCACAACTGAGTTCCTATGCAAGGAGGCTTCGCACACTGTAGGTATCACCACTTTCTGTCAGAGACTTCAAATCCCCGTAGGGAACACCCCCGACCGCCCACAGGCCACGCTACCAGGCACGGAAATTCCCTGAAGTCCTAATAGGAGTCACCCCACACTACACGACCCCCCCTTACACTGTTCAGCCGGCACGACTTTCCAGACACGCCCCGAAGGATTGGAACACGTTATCTAAGCAAACAGCTTCCACTGCCCGTGCCGAATTCTGTAATCCGTTTCCAACGTGTTCGTCCGTCGACGGCTGGACCGGAAGTGCCAATCTTAGATTCTCGTCTAAGCTCCCGATTTTAAGTAAAGTGGCTAATTGTAGCTTCTACTCGGTAGCTTCTGGAATGTGTTTGTATTCGCGCCAATTTGCGGATAAATTGATAATGTCATTTTCGTTCCAGCGTGCGCGCTATGTTTTCGAGATGCAACCAATTGTTTATATGAACCCTGATGGTCTAGGGGCCTGCATGGTTAGCCTTCACTTTAGCGACCCGAGTTCAAACCCCGTTGGTTTTTATTTTTTTTTAAGGTTATTAGTTAGTTAGTTTTTAGTTATGGGCTTCGCGGTTACGCATTTACCCAGGAACGATCCCTGTCCAGGCTTAGTTAGAGCTGGGGCGACCAATCCCAGATAAGTTAGACCTTGGTGGACAGGGATACTATTTTTAGAACCCCCAGTATGTCGAGTATGTACTCCTGGAGACTCAGACTTATTCATGCACGGCTTGTTTTAAGGTTTGAACACCACCGGCTGGACATTCACACACGTTTAAATCTTATACATGCACGGTGAGTCTTATGCAAAGGGGCTTTACACAATGCAGATATAATTAGTTGCTGTCAGAGATACTTCCCATCTCCGCAGGGCCCACAGCCCCGATCTCCTTCAGATCACGTAATCACGTGCAAGAATCTGGAAGAATCTTCGCAGGAATCGACCTTACATTAAGTGACCCACCCTAACCGGCCACGACTTCCCTTTCGAACCAGCGGGGGATCGGGGCCCCCAACGCGAATCACGTGCACTTCCCGTGCGAAGACAGATTAGAAAACCAGGACTTCCGCCTTAGAGTTGGCGGTGTTCGGACGTGGCTCCCTTCCCACGTCCGAATACCGCCAACTCTAAAGCGGAAGTCCTTTTAAAGGTTATAATTTTAAACTGTTTTTTTTTATGTTTGGGTATGTCTTGGGTAAGTTTGGGTTAGCACCTGGTTAGTATCCTTTTCTCGAGACCCCCTTAGCGAGCGAAGCGAACGGAGGGCCATTGGAAAAGTGAAATATGCGGTGGAACTAAAGTGATATTGTATCCGCAAGCTTCGCGCCATGTCTTTCCGATGTTATCAGTTTGTCGCAAGAGCCCTCATGGTCGAGGGGTTCAGATGGTTGAATCACAATCCGGCCGCCCGAGTTCAAACCCCGTTGCTTTTTTTTCCTTGATTTTGGGTATGCTTTGGGTTAGTTTTGGTTAGCACCTGGTATTTCCTTTTCTTGAGCCCCCGTAGCGAGTGAAGCGAGCGGAGGACCATGCGAAAAGTGCTTGCGTATTCCAGGAGCTACGAGTACGGAGCTACAATTAGCCGCGTCTATTTTACCTACCCTAAAAAAAAAGAGATTGTTATCGGTTCTAGAATCAATTTTCGACGATCGTGATTTTCGGGAGTCACTGAGTCGTTGGCGTCTCTAGCCACCGTTGAAACTCAAAGCATGCCCAAAATGAAGAAAAAGCAGCCTTAAAAAAATATATGAATATGCACGTGCGCACTAGCTCAAAATTGGGGTAGCGAGAATACCGATTTCGTTTAATCGTTTAATAATTTGAGTGGCGCTTGAAAGAGTATTCAGGGGCGTAAATAAAATATGGACCATCGAGAAAACTCAATTAAGCGTAGATGCATTAAAAGTACTCTTATTAGTTAAATACAATATGCCATATAACTGCCAACAATTTTATGAGTATATTAAAAATAATGACATTTAAAAAACACAGCTCACAGAAATAGGTTTAAAAAATAGCTTATTTTTTATTTATTAGTCTGGATAAATATTAATTAATTAAAAAATTTTTTTTTTAATAATTTTTTTTATTCTTTGGTCATTTTTAAAAAAAATAGGGCATGGCACCGAGAAATTTTCACCTGCGGCGCATTGTCTACCTCACCTTTTATCTCTGGAACGATTTCGATCGGTGCATAATACTTATCTGTGGATCGGTGCGATCTAGCCGCTAGTCGTGCGATAAACAATCGCGCATTTCAAGAATGTATTATACAATATATCTCTATAAAGTTATGGGAAAAGCTCTCACTTGGGAATGGAAGGTGTCAGAGGGATGTATAATTATCGATTTTTCGTGCAAAGGGAACAATCGCATATTTGGAGAACACAATACATACCTTTTTCTTTTTAGATCACACCAGGTCTCTGATCATGTAAACACTAGACTCTAGGGACAGCGACACTCTATCCTTCAACTTCAGTCCGGATATAATCGGACGCTTGCATTCGTGCCATATTCAGAATCAAGGCATGTTGTAATATGTATTGAATGCAGTGGAATGTATTCGCGTAAAGACATGCAAGCTTCTGTATATCCACTATAATACGGCTTTTGTTAAATATATCAGGGTTTTTAGTTTGATAAAGTAAAATATATCGTAGAAAGTGCTGACAAAATACGGGCACCTATTACAACAAACAATATTTCACTAACTAATCAAGTGCCATTAATCAAAAAAAAAAATTGATCACCTTGGGCTTATAACACTTTAGGGCAACTAAAAATAGCAGTTTTCTATAAAATGTCTTCATATCTGCTTTGAACATGTATTTCTGTACACACACAATAGAGTGGGGATATCTATTATTTTTAGTGTTTTTCTAAGAAATAAAGCGCCCATAAACTTCGGCGGTCAACCACTAACATTTACGTACGCCAAATTTTCGACCTTCAGCCCTGCGCATTTGGCAGCAGCCCAGTGTTGTTTTAATATTTCATAAATGAAGAGTGAAGGTTGTGTGAATGTACCAAATATACTAAATGACACACTTTGTATTCAATGCATAATTTTTATATTATTATTATTATTATTTTAATCCAGGACCTCTAAACTAGCGTAACAGAGCGCTTTCGGCCGGAGCCATCATCAGTGTTACTTGTCAGTGGAACAAAAGGGCATATCCACGAAGAGGAACAACATTAAAATTTTGATCTGACCGTTATCGTTTGATGTGGTTTGTTTCTCTTCGTGGATGTCCTTTTGTTCCACTGACAAGTAACACTGATGATGGCTCCGGCCGAAAGCGCTCTGTTACGCCAGTTTAGAGGTCCTTTGGATTAAAATTGCATGCATAGAATACAAAGGGTGTTTAAATTAGTTTAAAATTTCACTTCACGCATGACCCACTTCGGGGGCTCAACAAACAGCGACTAACCAAAATTAACCTAAAGCAATACCCAAAATCAAGGAAAAATAATTTTGAAAAATGCCTGGAGGCTCAAAATTGGCGTACCTAGAAGAGAATCAGTCAACCTGGCAACATCATAACCCAAGTGGCATGGGCATACGCCCAAATGCCTGCGTTACCATTTCCCACTTAATATTTATCTATTTATGGTTACCATATTCCTACCCGCAACAGCCAATCAGTAGCTCAAATCTCAAATGCAAAAAATAACAACACATTTAATACATTTTTAAAACTTACTGGTTAGAAATCTGAGATAATCCTCACTTAATATCACATAGGTATCCATATGTCACCCAAAACTAACCCAAAGTATTTGGGCATCAAAATGAAGAAAAAACTTTTTACAAATATAACCATAAAAATGACTTCCGTTTTGGAGTTGGCGATGTTCGGACGTGGGACGGAAGTCTGGTATTCTAACTTGACTTCGCACGGGAAGTGCACGTGATCCACGGCAGAAAGCGTAGGGAGTAGGGGGCCCCGTCCGTAGGTTCGAAATGGGAAGTCGTGGCCGGTTAGGACAGTGTTTAGGGTGGGTCACTTAATGTAGGGTCGATTCCTACGAAGATTTTTCCAGATTCTTGCACGTGATTACGTGGTCTGAAGGAGATCGGGGCGTGGACACTGTGGATATGGGAAGTCTGTCTGACAGCAACTGGTTATATTTGCATAAGACTCTAGCCGTTCATGTACAAGGTTTAAATGTGTGTGAATATCCAGCCAAATAGTATCTCTATCCACCAGATGTAACTTATCTGAGATGAGTCGCCCCAGCTCTAACTAAGCCGGATAGAGGTCTTTTCTGGCTGAATTTGCTCAAGCAAAAGGCAAATAGAGAGATTACTACTACTACTATAACCTTAAAAAATAATAGGAAACATCGACAGGATGACAGGAATCGAACCAGTGCCGCCATACCACAGACCATGCATCTAACCACTAAACCACCAGATATAGGTAAACTGACGACGAGCGGGTAAACCCAAGTTGCGATCCAACAGGCAGGGTATTATTATGGCTTTGCATGGCCCTCTGCTCGCCTCACTCGCTACGGGGGCTCAATCAACAAGAACTACAAGTGCTAACCATAACTAACCCAAATTTAAGAAAAAGGTAAATTAATATTAAATAAAACATGTGTCCCGACCGAAGGGAAACAAACCCGCAGCGCAGAAATGACAGGCATGCACTCTGCCTACTAGACCCCCGAGACGTTGTAGAAGTTTTGCTAGAACGCAGCCATGTCTCGCTGATACTGGATCGCAACTTGAGATTTGGCCGCTCGTAACTGACGGCCATGGTCAGGCTGATTAGTTGCCATCCGGCGGCTATCCGTAAATGAACCTCAAATATTGTACCAGAGGGGCTTTCCAGCTGAGTGTTATGGGCAGGCAACTGACGTAATTGAGCTTCGGCGCGCGCAAACGTTCGACGCCTGTGTTACAGCTGTTCTCGAGTTTGAAATACAGGATACTTTTCCCTTGTCCCTGAAGAACCTACCGGATATTTCGTGCGTTACGCACAAACACGTTTTATAGGTTATGTAGTTTTGTTTGGTTTGGTTGTTTCGTTATTATTATTATAAAGATTAAATAAATAACAAAGCTGCAATGGAATACCATATATTTAACTAATATTTATGCCGATTGATTCCTTCTATCTTACTAACTACCTACCAACTTGATTCTTAATCCACCTCTGATTTGAAATAGCTGGATTCAATTTTAAGTTTTTAACAAGCTCTCAACAATTTTAATAATTGAAACCATCGAAACCATGCACAAAAAAAAACAGAAAATCCAAAGAAAGCCAAAACAGATTAAATAGAGGCATAGATAAAGAGCACATAAACAATAACAAAAACGCCTCGAATAATGGCAGCGTGTAGTCAATTATTTCAACCAATAAGCGTTGCCCCTTCGATTATCGATCGCCTCCACGTGTGCGTGGCGTGGTCGTATAGAGCGCTGAATTGTCAGCTCGTTTGCCGTTTTGTTGTTTATTGCCGTTTACCATATATTTAATAAATATATGCCGTTTACAGTATTAAAGTCATTGTGAGTAGTCCATTTTGATGTTTACTGTTTGCTTTGTACTTTACTCAAATCGCTATACTTACTTTGTTTATTGTTATTTCGAAGTTTTTGTAGTTTGTTGCCGTTTACAGTCGTTCATTTTGGTGTTTACTGTTTGCTTTGTACTTTACTCAAATGCCTATACTTACTTTGTTTATTGTTATTTCAAACTTGGACAATTTGTCGGTGTGAACTTGTAGTGAAGATGCCAATCATAGAATACAATTAAGTAAATTAATTATGGATTTGTACAGAAATGTGAGATTTTTCCATGAAGCCAAACAAATGTCGTCTAAAGAAGAATACCTATAATATAAGACAAAAATACACTATTTTATTTAAGGGGCAATAAAATTTGAAGTGTGATAATATCATGTTTTATTTACCTCTTAACCCAAAAATATATAAATGAATATCTGCAGTTACATCCCGTTTGAAAACTAAGGTTCATATTGTTTTGTAATCATATGTTGTTTTTCAATTATTTCTATCCACCACAAACATATATTCATTTTTGGATATCATTAAAGTTATACGACAAATAAATTTCCTAAATTATATTGTTAACATAAATACTAATTTGTGATGAGGGCGTTTCACACTGACTTGGATTTCAAAACGTACATACCATATTTATGATTTTAATATGTGAAATATACTATACTATTTGCCTCCCTAGCTCATGCGCAAATTAACCAAAGTACACATCAAGCAAGTGCAATGAGTGCGACAAGTACATCCTCGGCGAACTGCAGTTCCATAGTAAACAAGCTTGACACACGATATAGTAGTATTAAATATATGGTTCCAGCCCAGCCCCGCCCACAGTTGTGCTCGTAGCGCTCGTGTTTCAAGCACATCGCTTAAATCCCAAATATTTCTTCAGCTGGAAAGCGACTCAGAACGTGTATTCTCGAGTCATTGAAGCAGCTGTCACGTTCACGTGGAAATAGGGATGCCGATCTTTCAGAAAAGTATCGATTCCTGGGATCGATTCAAATCGAAAGCAACAGAATCGATTCGCGATTAAATCGGATATAGTAAAATCGATCTTTAGTTTGTTAGTTAATAAAGTTTGCGATGCAATAATATTAATGATTAGGTATAACGTATTACGCCACATAGGTACTATTCTATTAAAAATGTAATTAAAAGTACTTAAAAAAAAGTTACCTATACTAAAAAATGCTGCACTGTAGCTTACGAGCAATAACTGGACTATTGTTTCAAATGTCTTACATACATCAATCAGTGCAAACAGCAATCCTAAATAGAGAGAGAAATAACAGTCTTTATTAATTTAACGACGAAGAAAAATTCAAAAAATATGTCAAAATAGGCTCACTGAAACACCCGCAATTGAATCGCAATGATAAAAGAAAAAATTATGTAGGTTCTTTAGCTTAGCATTTTAGAATTGTCCCGAACGCGGGGCGGAGGATTCCCGGAATAATATGGTTACGAATTTGCGATTAGGATGTTGCCGATTGCCATGCCTGTATCGCATATTATTTGCCTTCAATAATTTATTAATTTTGACGAGGCCGAAACCCGAAAATATCAGTATCAGTCATAATCATAAAATTGTAAGTATCGATTCTAAAATCGCTTTTAAAAAGATCGATCTTCGATTAAATCGACCCAAAGAGAATCGATTCAAAAGATCGATTTTTAACTTAAAAAAATCGATCTTCCAAAAGATCGATTCTAAATCGGCAACCCTACGTGGAAAGAGATATAAAATGACCGTGGAAAGAGATGGTGTAATACGGATGTAAACTTATCGATTTGCATTCGATACAAGCAATTTCGTATTTGAAGTACACAATTCATCTCTATAATATCCTCTCTTTCCAAGTTGCAGCTGTTCCAATGACTCAATAATTATCCCCCAGGGCGAGGATTCTAGAATCATGGGAACAACTCTCACGTGGGTTTAATCATTGTTTACAATGAATAGACTCTAGGAATAGTGGCACTCTGTCCGTTGACTCCAACGCCACCTAAAGTAGGTGGCATTGACTCGGGCGATTGCATTCCCGATGCAACCAGTCGTTTGATGGTCTAGGGGTATGGATGGTTAGCTTTCACCTCGGCGACCCGGGTTTAAATCCTGTCGCTTTTTTTAAATATTTTTTAAGGTTATAGTAGTAGTAGTAGTAAACTCTCTGATGGCCTTTTTCGTAAGAAAATTCAGCCAGTAAAGACCCCTATCAAGGCTTAGCAAGATGTAGAGCGACCCTTCTGCATTGGTTACACCTTGATGGATAGAGATACTATTTTTAGAGTCCCCAGCATGTCGAGTATGTACTTCTGGGGGATCAGACATGTCCTTGCACGGCTTGTTTTAAGGTTCGAACACCACCGGCTGGACGATCACAAACATATAAATCTGATGCTGGCACGGGCCTATCCCCTGCTGGACGTCCGTATCTTATTCGGGGAGGAAACTACCCGGTCCCTGAAAGTTCACCATGAATTCCCAAAACTAACATATATGTATATGAAGCTGGAACAAAATGGCCGATACCCGACACATGCACCCTCGTCCGACGACGAAACGGAAGTCCTTTTTTAAGGTTATCTGGATCTGGACTCTCTGTTGGCCTTTGCGTGAGCAATACAGCCAGTAAAGATCCCTGTCCGGGCTTAGCAAGAACTGGAGCGACCATTCCAGATTGGTTACACTCTGATGAACAGAGATCTATTTTTAGAATCTCCAGTGTCGAGTATGTACTCCTGGAGGCTGCGACTTGTACATGCACGGTTTGTTTTAAGGTTCGAACACCATCGGCTGGACGTTCACAAACATTTAAATCTTGTACATGCACGGGGTCAAACTCCCGGCTGGACGTCCGATTCTTCCTGGGGGATTCAAAACGGTCCTCGAACGCTCACCACGCGCCCCCTAAATTGGTCATATATGTATATCAAGTTGAAGACGGAAAAGCCGATACACGACACGTGTTCACTCGACCGAAGACAAACTGAAAGCGAAATTTCAGTTCGTAGTGCACTTCTAAATGCATGCGATTTAAAGACCTGCAGTTGGCAGTATATGGCTCTCCACTCAATCCGGGGCTCAAGAAAAAGGAACCTAACCAAGTTTGAAGCCAAACCATGCCCAAGAAAATCTCAAAAGTCAAGAAAAAACTGTTTACTAAAAAAAAAACAAAAACGATGGGATTTGAACCCGGGTCGCCGAAGTGAAGGCCAACCATGCATACCTCTAGACCATCTGCTGACTTAGAGACAACTGGTTATATCGCGAACCGGGAGTCCTATTTAAGGTTTATATTTCTAAACAGTTTTATTTCTTGATTTTGGGTGTCTTGGGTTAGCACTTGATTAGTTTCCTTTTCTTGAGCCCCCGTAGCCAAAAGTGAAATGTTGCTTGTTGTAATACGTGCCCGTACTATGTAAACACTTTTTACGATATACTGTAGCGAAGCTACTATATTTTTAGGGGAATGGTATGCAAGTCGGATTAACTTTCTTATTTTACGAGCTATTCACATCATTCTTTTTCGTAAAATATTATCTACATATTCTAAGCTCAGTTCAATAAAATATTCCGTCGTGAAAAGCCGGGAAATCGGTTTTCACATTTTCCGTAGTACTCGCGCGGTACCGGTAAAACGTCGCGATCTCCGTCGCAGCACCGTGCGCGTGAAGGTCCCTGCTCGGGCTCCAAATTTGTGAGGGGTTTCTCGTTAGGCGCTTCTTTGCTTCTGCATATTATGCTACTTCTTCTGCATATCATGCTATTGGACTGCCTAGTTTAACCATTACGTCATCCAATGGTTGGTTCTCGGGCGCCACCGCATCTGGATTATAGTGGTAGAGGGCCCACTCCGCGCCGGGTTGCTTTTAGACAGTGGAGAAACGGCGAACCAGGGGTCAATCTAGAATGTTTGCGTGGTTGCCGGCTGCTTTCAGAAATTCACTTGCTTAACTTAACTTAATACTAGCAGGAAGGGATTTAGAAAGAAAACACACAATTTCAAAATACACCTAATACAGCATCTCTATTTGCCAACTGGAAATATAAAGAATGGTGACTTCAAAACCCTGGTAACCTATCCACGAGTCCACGGACAGTAGGGTTGCCAACTCCAAGATTTCTTAAATCGGGATGGTGCATAATATAAAAAATCGGGACATTCGTAATAAAATCGGGACCTAAAGTAAAGAGCTGAAAGTTTGCCGTGCACATCAGTTTTGAATCCTAGGAGGTTTTTTTTAATGAGAATATAGAATATAGTCAAGAATACATTTCATTCGAATTTAAAGGAAAACCATTTTTTAGGCACAATAGGACATAGTGAACAAAATAAAATAACCGAATATAGAATAGAATATCCTACCTAGCTGTTGACAGACGAACGTTGCATCACGACGACTACAGCCAAGAACCAAGGAAAAAGATGAGCGTCTCGCGACAGTGATTGTTTTGGCTGCCATTAAGGACAAGCGTCTCCAGCGCCATCTAGTGTAGGTAGCGTTGACTCGAGTGATTCCATTCGATGTCGTCTCGATGTAATCATTTGCATTATAAGATCCTTTACACAAATAGTGCACTATATAAAAATCGGCCTTTCCCATTGGTCGATCCGCATGGCCCTCCGCTCGCTTCGCTCGCTACGGGGGCTCAAGAAAAGGAAACTAACCAGGTGCTAACCCAAGACATACCCAAAATCAAGAAGAAAAGATGTTTAGAAACATAATCTTAAAAAAAATAGTAAAAAAAGGAACGGGGTTCGAACCCGCGTTTTCTAGGCGAGAACCAACGATCTAAACCCCTACACCACGAGAGCTCTTGATAAAAATCGATTGCATCACGCAGACATATCGTAATACCAGATGGATCGACCAATAGGAGAGGTCAATTTTTACATAGTGCACTATTTGTGTAAAGGATCTTTAAATGCTAATCATTTTACAGCATAAGCCATCCTGGTCTAGAGGTTTAGATAGTTAGGTCTCAATTCAGCGACTATCGGCGGCGGCCCGGGCTCAAACCCCCGTCGCTTTTTTTATTTTTTTTACGGTTAACTTTCTAAACAGTTTTTTTCTTCATTTTGGGTATGTCTTGGTGGGTTAGTTTTGGGTTAGCACCTGGTTAGTTTCCATTTCTTGAGCCCCCGTAGGGAGCGGTAGCGAGCGGAGGACCATGCAAAAGGTGAAATATTACTTATTGTAATATATATACAGCAGCTTGCATGTGTTTCTGCGAATATATTCACAAAGAACCTCCCTTCTTTGAATGAATTTGACGTCTGTATCTGCCAGTGTTGCCAGATCAGTTTTACAGTTAGGTAGTAGATTGATGTAAAAAAAATAGTAGATTACAAATTCACTGTCTAGATTTAAAAAAAAAACATACCTATTCATGGTAAAACTGAAGTAAAGCAGAACTAATACCACTAACCACTAACAGTAAACTAATAACACCTGTTATTCAGTCGGGTTTGAGTAAACACGCCGACACAGACAGTACAGACACAGACACACAAGTGACAAGTCGTATGTAAAATGTAAAATGCTAATGACATTTAAACGATTCAAAGAACGAGCCGGTGAATCCCTAATATGTATATATAGAACTAGTGGTGGTGGTGCCATCCTTTAAAACTGCTTAAAAATAGCAACGTTATTCCACTTCACAATAGTTATTTTTGTTACAAGTACCTAAAATGGAGTTTTTTTGGACGAATCATTGCTGTTTCCGGACGAGGCATCAGCCGAGTCCGGAATAGCAAATGAGTCCTGAAAAACTTCATTTAGGTACGTCTGACAAACACTATTTTTTGTCATACGCTCCCAAAATTTAATTTTTATTTATACGCTTTTTGCAATTCTTCAGAACGCCTAAATTTGCAAATTAACCATAATTTTTGAAATCATAATGAACGACAAAGTTAGCTTAGAATTTGATATCGTAGCAACTATTTAACAATTTTGTCATGTCATTCGAAATTTGACATTTAGACATATTCAGGAATTTTGAAATAGTCCGTAAAAGTTGCCATGACGACTTTTAGAGACTAAGCCTAAAAAGAAGCATTTTACGGACTCAAATGAGTCCGTAAAATAGGTATTTTTGGGAGCGTATGACAAAAAAATAATTAAGATGTTATGTTAGAATTTTAAGATTTCTGTTTAATTTTTTCTTGTAGTTTTAGGATATTTATTCAAGTATTCTGTTTTTCTCTAAATAATAGTAGAATTTACCTTTAAAAAAGTAGAATAGTAGCTAAGTCAGGTAGATCTACTATAAAAATAGTAGACCTGGTAACACTGGGTATCTGCAATTATAACATTCGACCTTGACGGCAGCCAAAACAATTACTGTCGCGAGACACTCGTGGAAAAAGTAAACATGCTCGCCAAAATGTTTTCATCGCACTCTACCTAAAGTATATGTACCCACGGCCACCTATGGGCCGCCGTTATGTATCTACATATGGTTTTTTCGTTTTTTTATGGCAGTGTCACACACACTAAAGGGAGATCCAATGGCGCTCGACGAGCGGTGTGTGTGCGAAGATGTTGATTGACACAGCTCTTCAATAGTTGCAGGTTGTAATTAGTGGGAAACAGATGTCGTGGGATTGAATTCCACAGTGATGCAGTGCGCCAGACAAAGGAGTTCTTGTAAAGCGATGTTCTACGTGTTTCCAGTTGCACGACGAACTGGGGCGCTCTTGCCGTCTGTCGTGGCTGTCTGACAGGAGTTGCCAGGGGAGGGATGAGGCGGGCCAAATCCTGGGAACATCTGCCGTGAAAGTATCCGTAAAACAGAGACATCTCGGCCACATGTCTGCGGTGTTCCAGACTATCCAGATTCCGGGTCAACTCCGGGTCGCCGACGAGACGCACAGCTCTCTTCTGAATGGAATCCAGCAGCTTTAGGGTGTGCTTTGGTGTGGCACCCCAGCAGTAGCGTGCCGCATAGGGGGCCAGGGGGGGCGAATGCCCCCCCGCCCTCTATCTAACCCGCCTCAGCCTCCTAATGCAAACTGCAAATGGCTCATCATTCGGCGCCCTCGAAATAGCTCGCCCCTCCCGCCCTTATACCCACGGCACGCTACTGCACCCCAGATATGTGAACAATATTCTAAGCACGGTCTTATTTGCGCTTTGTAGAGCAAGATCAACTGCTGCGGTGTATAGAGCTTTTTGTTGCGGAATAGCGCACCAACACAACAACCGTAACATGAAAACATAACAATCATATCATTGAGAAACAACTAAAAGACTACTTCTTCACTTCTTGTAAATTTTAATTCTGTGTAGATAACATATTACAAAGGCAATTTATTCCTATGCAATGTAAAAAATAACATTTTGTTTTGTAATAACTAAGAACTAACAACTAAAAAACATATTCTATTGCGTTATTTTAAAGGAGTATTTTTTTGGCTTTTTGCCGAAGTCAGCTTTGATTTATTGCTAAACTCGTGCTTGTAAAATTCTCTACAAGTCTGTGTAAAATTAACTTTTATTTGTATCTCACTTTTAATATACCCCAACTGTAAGTTTCCTTTTATATAAGGAGTGGATATAAAACAAGTGTATCTTGTATCTGTTTGTCGTTTTTGCCGGCGAATTTGATTTTTCATTGAAAATCGGGACATTTGGCGTCCCGCCATAGGTCTTGGCGGGACGTAATAAAATGGCCCCGAAAATCGGGACGTCCCGCGAAAATCGGGACGGTTGGCAACCCTAACGGACAGGCACTCGACTGACGGTCCAACATAACATCGGTCCAACGTAGCTCCTCTGACATGGTCCTGACGGGCATGGATATACGCGGCCTGATGCTTAGAAGATTACGTAAACGTGAAATGCGGGCGATAAGGATCGAACAATAACAGACGACGATACATAGGATACGGTGCGACATTAATAAACGACCTGACGAGGTACTGGTACGGAGAAAACTACTAGCGAGGCCTTGAAGGTGTTGACTGGCTGACGACTCGGAGAGAACCCTTGGCTCGGTCTCGAAGGTGTTGACTGGTCGACCTCTCGGAAAGAACTGCCCGGTGGATCTCGGATGTGTTGTCGGGTTGATGGTTCGGTGAGAACTTCTCGGCACAGCTCGGATATGTCGACTGGTCGTTGGTACGGAGAGAACTCTTAGCGGGATCTCGCCGGTGTTATCTGGTCGACCTCTCGGAGAGAACTCTTAGTGGGATCTCGCCGGTGTTATCTGGTAGACCTCTCGGAGAGAACTGCCAAAATTCGAAGAGATCCGAGGCACTACACCGCTAATCAAGCACTCGATCTTACTACTACAGACCGAGCCATTCAAGCAACGATACCGACCACAAAATCCGAAAATGCAGGAAATTATCAATACCGAAGTACAAAAGATGTTGGAAGACGGCATAATTGAGGCCTCCGACAGTCCATGGAGTTCTCCCGTCGTGATAGTCCGGAAAGAGGATGGCAAGCACCGGTTTTGTATCGACTTTCAGAAAGTCAACGCCATCTCACGCAAGGATGCGTACCCATTACCGTATATCATTGCCATCCTAGACAAGCTTCGACGAGCCCGTTACATCTCCAGCATCGACCTTAAACAAGGCTACTGGCAGATACCACTGGATGAAGCTAGTAAAGCAATCACTGCCTTTACTCTCCCAGGCGTCGGGCTATTCCACTTCCGAGTTATGCCGTTTGGACTTTGGACTACACTCCGCTCCTGCCACCTCTCAGCGTCTGATGGACCGGATTATTGGACCTGAGTTAGATCCTTTTTGCTTCGCCTATTTAGATGACATAATCATCCTCGGAGAAACATTTGACGAAAACCTCCGTAATCTGCAAGAAAATGCTGCTGAAAATAAATCCTGAAAAGTGTCAATTTGGTCGAAGATCTCTTCGCTACTTGGGTCACCTCCTTACTTCCGAAGGAATTCGCACTGATCCCGAAAAACTATCGGCCATCCTAGAACTTTCCGCTCCAACCAACTTACGCACTCTCCGACGATTCTTAGGCGTTGCTTCTTGGTATCGACGCTTTGTTCAAAACTTTTCCCAGATAGCTGCCCCACTTAATCGTCTTTTAAAGACAGGTATTCGATGGGCATGGAATGACGACCAGCAGAACGCATTCGACCACCTGATGACTTGCCTAACCGAAGCCCCAGTACTGGCTTGTCCGGATTTTTCCAAGCCTTTCGTGTTGCAGACAGATGCATCCGATAATGGGTTAGGTGCAGCTTTGATTCAGCATGGACCAGATGGCGATCACGTAATCGCTTATGCAAGTCGCAGTTTAAATCCTAACGAGAAGAAATTCTCCGTCACAGAAAAGGAGTGCTTGGCTATCGTTTGGGGAATCGAGAAGATGAGACCATACCTGGAAGGCTACCGCTTTACAGTTGTCACCAACCATCAGTCTCCCCGTTGGCTTCATTCCATCAAGAGTCCATCCGGGAGATTAGCTCGTTGGAACATATATCTTCAGCAGTTTGATTTCGAAATAAAATACCGAAAGGGAGTACTTAACCGAGTGGCCGATGCCTTATCCCGAGATCCGGTTATTACCGACAATCCTGAAGACCAACCAGATCCAATGTTCACCTTGGAGGAATTCATCCCATGTACCTGGTACAGTGCTAAAAAGCAGGTGTAGAAAATGATCCGCCAGCTTTTCCCGACTATTGTATCAAAGATGGTAGGTTATACCGTCACTTTTGGGATATGTCTGACTCTACCGAAAATGACCTAGCCGATCCATGGAAAGTGTGTGTTCCCAAGCTAGCCCGTAAAGCAGTTCTGGAAGAAAACCACGACCGACCAACTGCAGGACATCTGGGAATAGCTAAGACAACAGCCATAATCGCACTTAGATATTACTGGCCGGGCATGTTCCGAGATATTGCAACGTATGTAAGAAACTGTCCGTCTTGCCAACGCTATAAAACTGCCCAACAAATGACGCCTGGTAAGATGCAACCATCAAGAAATACCCAACCGTGGGAATCGGTCAGTACCGATCTAGTTGGCCCATTACCCCGCTCCTCGAAAGGTAATAATTATATGGTGGTTTTTCAAGATCGTTTTACCAAGTGGGTCCAGTGTCCAATTCGGAAAGCCACCGCCAAAGCTGTCAGTCAGGCCTTCTACGAAGAAGTCATTACAAGATTTGGGTGTCCTCGCACAGTTATCTCTGACAACGGAATCCAGTATACCGGACAGAGCTTCAAGGAACTTCTCCGTGATATGGATATCACACATCGACTAACACCACCATATACACCGCAAGCCAATCCCGTAGAACGCACCAATAAAACCATTAAGACGATGGTTGCCCAATTCTGCGAGACCGATCACAGAAAATGGGATGTGCATCTACCCGAGCTGGTATTTGCGATCAACAGTTCCCGTCACGACTCCA
The DNA here is from genome assembly GCA_016904865.1 of Pissodes strobi. Taxonomy (NCBI): domain Eukaryota; kingdom Metazoa; phylum Arthropoda; class Insecta; order Coleoptera; family Curculionidae; genus Pissodes; species Pissodes strobi. Next base: position 17,761 of record JAEQML010063585.1, read on the forward strand.
CCGGCTTTTCAACGGTATTCCTTAACTTTGGGCGTGAACTCGACCCTCCCCAAGCATTGTACCGAAGCGTGACGGATACCAATGACAAACAGGAGGAAGAAGCCGAAGCAGATAACCAACAGCTCACTGTCCAGGCCGGCCGACTTCAAAAGTTAAAGGAAGTCTATGAACTCGTCTGTGTTAATCTAGGAAGAGCTTTCACCGTACAGAGCGATCACTACAACTTGCGTCGTCGAGAATGGCGATGTCGAGTTGATGAACAAGTCCTACGAAGAGAGAATCCGCTGTCATCAGCAGTCAAAGGTTTCGCCGCCAAACTGGCCCCGACATACTCAGGACCATCCACTGTGATTAAGGTCGTCTCACCCATTGTCTATGACCTCAAAGACCGTTTCGGCAAGAAGTTGAGACACATCCATATAAAGGACCTTAAACCGGCTCATGACACCAGTATGTAAGTCAATTATCATACTGGTAAGAGTCCAACCGTACCCAGTACTCCTTCAGCCACTAATCTGGCTGACCGGTTGGAGTAGGGATCCACTATCCAGTGGTCCCGAAGACCCGATGAAGAACCTGAATGCGACGTGAGCATGAGGACCCACCTCATGTACACCCGTCTATGAGATGCCCAGACACCGGAGGAAGAACCGAAGAAGAGGCCATTTAGTTTCGCGAATTTGGATTTGTATAAATATCCGAAGGTTTCTTTTTAAGTTTTAGGTGTAAAATATTTATGAATAAATATTTTTCTCAAAGAAAGGGAGGTGTGTAACGAAGTACTACGCGTCAAGGTAACAAAACCGGGCTGCATCGCGCTGAACGCGCAGAACTCAGAACTTACCCGGGTTCTCGAAGAAGACGTCGCGAGTCAGCCAGCCGCCTAGCCCAGCCCAGACCAGAGGAAGAGGACCACCACTACCGCCAATGTAGGCCGCCAAGCTGAGCCAGACCCACGACGTTTCCTGCAGGTCGCCGCCTTCAGCAGACCGCCATCGTCGCCGCCTTTCTTGTCCATCTTTACTGCTACTGCATAGGTATTATCGTAGGTGCTACACAAACATCTGTACACACTCTCTCTCTCTCACACATACACTACACCTTCTCGCTCCCTCACTTACTACGGCTGGTTTGCGTCTCAGTCCGATCAGCCTCACCTTTTCTCTCTCTTTCTGCTATACGCCGGCGCCGGTTTGTGTCTCAGTCCGACCGGGCGCTATCTTTACACTCTCTCTCTCTCTCTCTACTGCACTACGGCTGGTTTGTGTCTCAGTCCGATCAGCCTCTCCTTTTCTCTTTCTTTTTACTATACGCCGGTTTGCGTCTGAGTCCGACCGGGCGCTATCTTTACAAGCTCTCTCACACATAGCCGACCTACCATCCTTCCTTACCTAGACTACCGGCGTAAAATCGTAGTAGCGAAGCACGACCGGAAAGCAATGACGGATCCGCCCACGCGCAATCCGGGATTTATATTTCATGTATACAGGAAGCCTCGTCAGGTCGTTTCCTATGTATCGTCGTCTGTTATTGTTCTATCCTTATCGCCTTCATTTCACGTTTCCGTAATCTTCTAAGCATCAGGCCGCGTATATCCATACCCGTCAGGACCATGCCAGAGGAGCTACGTTGGACCGATGTTATGTTGGACCGTCAGTCGAGTGCCCGTCCGTGGACTCGTGGATACCATAATCCAAGTAGCTTCGTCGTAGCAGTACCGTCCTTAACAGTTGATATCGCGGCTCTGTTTCTCTTCTCTTAGAGTAACTTTTTAGTTGAGAATTGATAGTTTATGTTAACCTCAGTTTAGGTAGGTTGGATTAGTAAAGAATAATTCTTTCGTTGCAACGCTAGGTTAGCATAGGTTACCAGGGTTTCTTTATATTTCCAGTTGGCAAATAGAGATGCTGTAGAGGCGTATTTTCAAATTGTGTGTTTTCTTTCTAAATCCCTTCCTGCTAGTATTAAGTTAAGTTAGCAAGTGAATTTCTGAAAACAGCCGGCAACCAGGCAAACATTCTAGATTGACCCCTGGTCACCGTTCGCCGTTTCTCCACTGTCTACAAGCAACCCGGCGCGGAGTGGGCCCTCTACCACTATAATCCAGATGCGGTGGCAGCGGTGGCGCCCGAGAACCAACCATTGGAAGACGTAATGGTTACACTAGGCAGTCCAATAGCATGATATGCAGAAGAAATAGCATAATATGCAGAAGCAAAGAAGCGCCTAACGAGAAACCCCTTACAATACTTTGCTTTATCAAACTAAAAACCATGTTATATTTAACAAAAGCCGTATTATAGTGGATATACAGCAGCTTGCATGTGTTTCCGCGAATACATGCCACTGCATATTACAACATGCCTTGATTCTGAATATGGCGCGAATGCAAGCGCCCGATTATATCCGAACCGAAAGACAGTGCCGCTATCCCTAGACTCTAGTGTTTACATGATCAGAGATCTGGTGTGATCTAAAAAAAAAAATAGGGATGTATTGTGTTCTCCAAATATGCGATTGTTCCCTTTGCACGAAAATCGATAATTATACATCCCCATGACACCTTCCCTTCCCAAGTGAGAGCTTTTCCAATAACCGTTGTTTGTTATTCAAACAACGCAATAAGTCATATTCACGCCATGGCGGGTATTTATTGACTCACTAGAGCAGCTCATGGGAAAAAAGAGGACATAATAGAGATATATTGTATAATATATGCGCCATTGTTTATCACACGACTAGCGGCTAGATCGCACCGATCCATGATAAATATTATCCACAGGTCGAATCGTTCCCGACGGCGAAATACTGCGTGCGACGCGACGTTAGCCGAATGTATCACAATCACCCATGTCTTTGCTGTCCAGCGAATTCATTCAGACATGTCTAGTGGTCAGAATTCCTGGTTGTCATACGGTTCGAGTCCCGTCGGTCGGGTCGAAAAAATTTACATTATTGTTTTTACTTTTTAAGATCCTTAAATCTTGTTAAAAACTTCCTATGATGAGCGAAACGTTGAAATAAAGCCTTGTTATGTATACCCAAGAAATTATCAAAAATTACAAATGAACGATTAAGAAAATAATACAAATATTATAAATAAAAATACAACTATAACATTTATTTAACTAATATCTACATAGTTTTCAGGTTCTGGACCACACATATGCTATACATTAACTTCTCTTGCAGCCTGTTCCACACAAGTGAATGACAGCTGTTCAAATTGGGTAAAAAGCTCCTTAACACCTCTTTCTCTGCCACTAAGTTTCCATGGGACTTCAAGAAAACGCTTAGATAGGCCTCCGCTAATTCAAAATCTTTATTGGACTTCAGGACTGATTCAATAAGCTTCAAGAATTGAAGCAGAAGATTTATAGAACCCCCTCCTTCAGGGGCAAGAGATTTTATTTCAAAATCTATCATAGATGGTCCTAAACATTTCAACTTCTCTAGGCATTCATTAAAATTATGAGTTTTCTCGGATTGGTCTAACAGTTTTCCAAATTCTGTAAAATTGGTGAAGTCTTCTGGTATCAACAGTTTATTATGACCTTCTTCACTGGGCAACGAATCTTTGAGATCAAATTGAAAGTTGGTTAATGTCGACACAGTTGGAAGAAAGAATGGAGCAGCTTTCGGAGCTTTCGGAGGAGCTTTGGGTTTATTTCTTTGCTTAATAACGTCTATATTAAGAAGGTTTTGCCATCTTGAAGTGGACAATCCTGAGAGAGTCAGAAGATCTTTGCTTATTTGCTCTGGAGATATAAATTCTAGTTCCTCGGAAGCCTGGTATTCTTCGGACTCTTCTTTGTGTTCTTGTAAAACCTTAAAATAGAAAATTTGCCGTTGTATTTGTTATTACAATTACTCATTCGCAACTTGTAAAATATGCCCAAAAAATAGTACAAAACATATGGAAACGATATCTCGAAATACTCAATCTTCATAGAAATACACCAGTTGACTTTAAAATGGTTTGCTCATAAAGAAAAACTTAGTAGAAACATAATAAAGAAAAAACTCTGGCGTTATTCATTCACCCTTCACCTCCGGTAGTGTGAAATGGCTAGGATGATTTTATGCTCGGGAAGTGGAATCATAATTTATTTGTATTAATAATTATTTATGCCATCAATAAATCGATACATTTATATTTTTAATAGATAATATTTTATTCCCAAGCCTCATAAACAATATTAAGGGTAACGTACTTTTTAAAAACCACATTTTTTTTTCTTTATTTACATTTTTATTTACCCATAAATGAATCTTACAACTGTATCACTTTATTAATAATTATTGAAGAAGGCCTTGACAACCAGAATCTATGCCTGAGCTAGTTGACTACGGCACGTTAAATTAATAGAGAAATAAAGGAATCGCTGAAGACGCTGGAAACGTGACCAAGAATATCTCTAGCCAATTGCTGCCTGAGAAGTTTGTTTAATTTGTACTCTAAATATGTCTTTAAGAGAGATGAGGCAGGCATACAAATCAATGGAAAACAATATTTTAACGACATATATGCAGATGATACAATATTAATGGGAGAAAGTAAAGAATGCTGTTACGTTTTTCCCGTGGGTTCCGAACGAAATTACAATTTTTACTATTTTAAATTAATACTCACTTTATTCTCTACCACTGAATACAATGAAACACACTAAACTACTCTTATAACTTTACATCTAATAGGTCTTTTCAATTCAACACTCAATGATTAACTAAACCAACACGCTTTCTGCCTGCTAATTATATACAATGTAAAATCTACCACGAATACTCTGGAAGAAGCGAGGCCACTATATATGATTCTCGACCAGTGCATCGAGAGAATTACACAGTTCCTGAATCTTCGCGGTCGGCGATGACTCGTACGTAGACGCGGCAAAGCTAGTTCTATAGGGAAGCAAAACAACATTCGGATGGTTACTAGCCGTGACATTGCCTCTCTCTTACACTTGATCGTCACGATCAGCCACTTCATGTCCGTGATATGCTTCGAGCCTGTCGAGGTGGACAACTTTCAGTTTGCTTCTGGGGCTACGTTCAATTCTATACACTACGTCATTAATTCTTTTGATGACTGTATAGGGCCCTTCCCATACTGGCGTCAGCTTGGGAGATATTCCTTTCTTCCTTTGCGGATTGAATAACAAGATATTATCGTTCACCTGAAATGCTATAGAATAAGCTTTGAGATTATATCG
>JAEQML010063586.1:0-22973 GCA_016904865.1 Pissodes strobi
CGATCTAGTGAAAGCTTACGTTTCACAATCCAGGTTTCTCAAAGAAGAGCTATTTCTAGGCTAAAAAGGTATTCTTGCTCGACCCTAATATCTCTAACCGTTTTCGAGATCTTTTCGTTTAAACATCACAATGGTTAAAAATTCAAAGTACCTAACTAAATTCATACATAATTTTAATCATTAAGGGGTAGCTGTCATAAAAAGTTGAGCGAGTCTGCTAGTACTCGAGACACTGATGTGTAAACATATCCTATATCGACATCATCGACACGAAAATCTAATGCGACCTTAGGCCGCTTGACGCCAGAATATAGGCAACCACTTATTTGGAATTGGTTGCCAGGCGTTAGAAAGAACACGTTTTACACTAACGGTTACAGACAGCCTACAAAACACATTCCCGTCACAGATACCGCCTGACGTGCGTTACATTTGTAACGTTTACATTAGAATGTCTAATATTTCACTTCACGCATAGCACTTCGCTCGCTACAGGGGCGCAATGAACAAAAAGTAAGCAAAACTAACCCAAGGCATGCCCAAAATCAAGAAAAAAACTTTTTACAAATATAACCTCAAGAAAATAAAAAAAATAGGATTAAAATTAACCGTAAAAATGAACGCGAGCGAAGCCTCGGGTAAAAGCTAAAAGTGTCCTATGTTCTTTACTATACTCTTGAAAATATCTGTACAAAATTTCATGATGTTCGGTTGAGTAGATTGTGCGTGAACGCGTAAAAAAAACAAACAAACACATTCGCATTTATAATATTAATTAGGATTCTTTAATAATACTTACTGGCAGCTTCGGAGTGGATTAATTCACTACACGAATTCGACACGAAAATCTAATGTCATCAGGAATAACACAGACACAGCTTATTTGCCTAGTCACCTTGGGCCTACATCCTTTGATTTGGGAAAGTCAATAAACAATTTTGCAAATTTTAGAAAAGGGCTATGACTCAATATTGTTTTAAACGTCTGGGCATCTGAATAATACTTTTGACAGTACGTTTAATTCAAAATAATAATATGCTTTTTTATCGTCTAAAATCCGTTTAAAAACGATTTTAAATGGCAAAATTGTATAAAAATCCGAAAATTCGGATTTTTTTAGGACGATAGCCGTGGCTTCGGACGAATTTGTTGTGGATTTTGAAACGAAAATTCATTTTAAATTCAATCGTCCATTAAAAATAAGCTGTGCTATAGATCCAAATACACTACAAATATAATAATTAAAAATAAATTTGACGGATAGCTTAAGTTAAAATATGCTTTTTATCGTCTAAAATCCGTTTAAAACGGTTTTAAACGGCAAAATTTTATATAATACCGCCCTAGCGGCTAGAATTGGTTTACACATTTCCGTTTCCACATTTCCGTCCCCACACTTCCGGTCACACATTTCCGTCGCATTTGCAGAGATTTACCTTCATACCACCGCGTAAGATGTTTACACATCAATAAGAATCCTGCTGGCAGACCAAAAACAATTACTGTTGCGCACGAAGAAGAGATTTTGGTTCGTGTCACGGAAATGTAGATGCTTTGAAGCTGCTACTACAGTGAGTAAGTCAACTGTATCACGAATTATCCACACTGAAAAATTGTACCCATATCATTTTACACCTGTACAAAATTTACTGGAAACTGATATACTGTCCAGAATGGAATTCTGTCAGATTTTATTAGATAAAAAAAAAATTAAAACCCGACAACATTCCTAAATATATTATATTATTTACTGATGAGGCGACGTTCACGAGACGTAGAATCTTCAACTGGAGAAATAATCATTATTATGGTCTTGAGAATCCACACGAGGTAAGAGAAAGACTTTTCCTTAAAGGATTTTCAGTGAATGTTTGGTGCGGTATCATTGACAACTTGATAGGCCCATTTGAACTTCCACAAGGACTTAATGGTGATGCATATTTGCACTTTTTGGAAAATGACTTATTTAATTTATGGTGTACCTTTAAACATAAGGCTGCATGGCGACGTGTTCCACATCGGTGATCGGTGGATTGCTCGCGGTAGTGACATTCCTTGGCCCCCTCGTAGTCCAGACATTAACCTGCTTGATTTTTATTTGTGGGGACATATGAAGTTACTAGTTTATAAGGACGAAGTTAATACACGTGATGAACTTTTACAAAAAAATTCAGGAAGCAGCTAATAGGATTAAAAACAAGCAAGACAGTTTCCCAAAAGTGAGCCGTTACTTAGTTAAAAGTTTAATAAAGTGTATTGAGGTCGACGTTCAACATTTACTCAAGTGAACTTCTTGTTTTATATGGATTGTTTCTAATTTATTGTGTTGTGTTAATTAAAATTATGTATGAATTTAGTAAATTTAGTTACTTTGAATTTTTAACCATTGTGATGTTTAAACGGAAATATCTCGAAAACGGTTAGAGATATTTTAGGGTCGAGCAAGAATACCTTTTTAGCCTAGAAGTAGCCCTTCTTTAAGAAACCTGTATTGAAACGTGCCTAGGTAAGAAAAAAAATATATAAAACCCAGTGTATGTAACTATCTCCCTCTAGTGTGAAACTTAAAAACTACAAATTGTTATTTATCACTCAAAAAAATATAATAATGCCGACTGTCAATTCGATACATTGAATCGTTTTCAAATTATGGCTTATTTTCGAAGATAAGCTTTCACTTTCAACACCCTGTATCTCTAAAACGAGTAACATTTCGAAAAAAACTTATATGACTTAATCGGTCTAGTTTGATGTCTAGTATCTCCAGTTGCTCTATAACCCATAAGTTATGGGCACCCTGTATATACATAAGCTTAAAAGCATGGATCGGGCAAAGTAAAAAATTGCATCACGAAGACATCGAATGAAATCGCTAGAGTCCGAGTCAACGCCACCTAGACTAGATGGCGTTGGAGACGCTTTTACCTTGACGGCAGCCAAAGTAAAGCTCTCGCGAGACACTCATAGGCTTTCGAGCTTTGACAAGGGAAGGGAGCTTTCGAGCAACTTCGTCACCTGGCTACGTCACGACAGAGCAGCTGTCAGTGAAAAAATCTAGCTGATGTAACTATCCTTTTCTAGTTTATAATTCAATTATTCTTGGGCACCAATGCCGATGACGAAACGAACGAATTTTCAGCCATCGATGCATTACAAAGGCATATAAAATAGTATATTTCATTACCAGTCCGGAAACTAAGCTTTTCCGGTTCGCGCACGACAGTTTCTGGTGTAAGGCGTAGCCGAACACCGGAAGTCGTGCAAGCACAGGAAAAGCTTTTTCTGGACGTGTAATCAACGATAATTTTCATAATACCTCTCTGAAATCAAAACATAAACATAAAATTATTATAATTTTACGTATCCAAAATCATGTTATAATACCTACATTTTGAATTAAAATGTAAGCAAACGTCAAACTTGGAAGACAAGCAAGACACAGGTATTTATCTAATATTCATCAAGCGTTGCTATGGAAATGTGTTTGTGTGCCAAAGTTTTGTTATACGCTTTTTACAATTCTTCAGCACGCTTAAATTTGCAAATTTACCATACTTTTTGAAATCATAATGTTCGAAAAAGTAAGCTTAGAAATTGATATCGTAGCAACTATTTGACAATTTTGTCATGTCATTCGAAATTTGATATCTAGACATATCCAGGAATTTTGGAATATTCCAAAGAATAAAGAAGAGAAAGGAAGGAGCTTGTGCGCCGTTTGACACTTAATACGTGCGACGAACTCCTGGAGGAGGCTGCGGAGGAACCATAATATGTCACATTCTGACGTTATGTTTTGGTGCTTCCTACGTTTTGATAGTATATCTTGTGTTTAAAGCTGTTTTTTGCAATTTACTTTGATTTGGAACATTGATTATTTGTTTAGTAATATTATTGTAGATAATGCGTTAGTTCATATAGTGTTTATATAGATATTTAGTGGTAAAAGTGTGTATTTTGGACTAAACAAGCAAAGTAAACATGGTTACTTGTGCAGCTTGTGATCTTTCGAACACGCCAACAAATTCAGAACTTGGAATAACATTTCATCGGTAATTAGGTATTTTACCCCTTATTTTTCTGTTTTTTTACCATTTAATAAAGCAAAATTATAAATTGTCTAATTGTCAACAAATAGGTGACAGATTTAATCATGAGCGTACCCGTAAAAAATATAGCATTAAAAATCAATGTTTGCAAGAATATTGGACAGTGTTAAAAATAATACTTGTCTTTTATACTTGACATGTTAAAGTTTATTCTGCCAATAAAATGCTAAAATTAGTTTTTTGAATATATTTGGGCATTTGAAATGCAAAAATAAGCAAAATATGGTTAGAGAATAGTGCGATAGTTTTGAACGGTGCTTCTTCAATAAAATTGGGTAGCACATATTTTTTTAATAAGAAGCACACTTCAAAACTACCCCACTAGTATCTAACCATATTTTGCTTATTTTTGCATTTCAAATGCCTAAATATATTCAAATAACTAACTTTAGCGGTTTATTGGCAGTATAAACTTTAACATGTCAAGTATAAAAGAAAAGTATTTATTACTTTTAGCACTGTCCAATGTTCTTGCAAAAATTGATTTTTAATGCAATTTTTTTTACGGGTATGCCCATAATTAGATCTGTCACCTATTTGTTAACTATTAGACAATTTATAATTTTGCTTTATTAAATGGTAAAAACCAGAAAAATAAGGGTAAAATACCTACTTACCGATGAAATGTTATTCCAAGTTCTGAATTTGTTGGAGTTTTAGAAGGGCCACAAGCTGCACAGCTAACCATGTTTACTTTGCTTCTTTAATCCAAAATACACACCTTTACCACTAAATATCTAATTAAACACTATATGAATTAACGCAATATCTACAATAATATTACTAAAGAAATAAACAATGTTCCAAATCAAAGTAAATCGCAAAAATAGCTTTAAACACAAGAAATACCATCAAAACGTAGGAAGCACCGAAACATAACGTCAGAATGAGTCATATAATATAATATACTATACTGTCATGCCTTATTTAAAACGAATCCAAGTAATCCAACCCCAAATTTGCAAAAATTCGTTTTCATTTCATTTACTCAGTCGTTTAAGTACTAAAAATGCATTACTGGAAAGAAAAATCCCCAAAAAAAATTGTAAATGACAGCAATTTACAGACAATTTTACAAAATATCTTAAGGCCGACTAATTTATTAGATATTTTAGTGTTATTTTAAAGGCAAGCTATAGGATTTAACGGATAACATTTTTAACGTTATGTTTGATACTTTTCCATTTCAAATATTTATTTATTTATTTATTTATTATTATATGTTCCTTTTGACAATATAAAATTGTATAGGAATAGTCAATACAAAGAAAAAAGAAACCTAAAACTAAAAATCTATAACTAAGGCCTTAAAACTAAATAAAACACAGGATAAGCAACCCACAAGAAGCACATCTACCGTTCCAGCGCCATATACTCTTCAATGGAATAAAGACATTTTGACATCAAAAATTGTTTTAACTGGCCCTTAAACCTATTTACACTCTGGTAATTTCCAATGCCCGGCGGAAGATGGTTGAAAAGCCTTAGACCAATTATATTTGGGGACCTATACATTATCTGGGTTTTATAGGGTGGTATATAGAAATCTTGAGCAATTCGGGTGCTAAATGAATGTAACTGGCCATGCCTTGTATAGTTATTCCTATTTTAAAAAATATGCAGACATGTTTCAAATATGTACAGACCGGCAAGTGTTAGAATATTAAACTTTTTAAAAAGATCTCTACATGATGTTCTTCGATTGACACCCTCTATACATCTGATTATTCCTTTTTGCTTAATGAACACATCCTTTGATTTCGTTGAATTTCCCCAAAAGGACACACCATGTATCTAAGTATAGAATCAACCTGTGCATGATACATCATAATTAAATGTTTTTGTGTTAGTACATTTCTCAAGTTCAACAGTACATATTAAGCTGAGTTTAGTTTTGATATCACATAATCACAGTGTTTCTTCCAGTCCAGACAGGAATTACATGTTCAACATTGTCAATATTCACATTATTTAGTTCAAATTTTAGTTCATTGCAGTTCCTTTGTCTTGTGCGAAATCTAACACATTGTGTTATATCCAAATTAAAATATAAACAACTACTTGCAAACCAACTATACAGTCTAGAGATTGCATCATCTACTTTCCATTTCAACAGTTCGTCGGATGAACCTGATGGAGGTATCATCAGCAAACGAAGTTGTCGATACCCCAGGTACAACATGTGGCAATTTATTTACATATAATAAAAACAGCACTGGACCTAAAACAGTACCCTGAGGAACCCCCATTAAGCATTCTTCAGACCTAGAATTAACTTCTGCCCTACTACCATCAGAATGCAAATGGTGAATAGCTACATACTGCCTTCTGTCTGCTAAGAAAGATCGCACCCATTCCAATGCCTGATTCTTCAATCCATAACAAACAAGACTTTCTAAAAGTTCAGTTTAGTATGATCAACACAGTCAAAGGCCCTGCTGAGGTCACAAAAAAACCCAACAGGGCCTTCCCCTGCATCGACCAGTTGTACTATTTCATCATAAAAGGTGTGAATAGCTGAGTTTGTTGATTTATTTGCTTGGAAACATGATGTCTCTCGTTAATCAACTTATTATCTTTAATAAACATCAATAATCGATCCAGAAAGCAATATTCAAACAGCTTCGAAAAGGAAGAGCACACAGTTACAGGTCTATAATTTTGCACTGAATGCACATCATCCCTCTTATGCAGAGGTACAATCTTACCAACCTTCAGGACACTAGGAAACTTTCCCCCGCAGTAAGACAGATTAATTAGAAAAAATATGAAAAATAAACTTCTGTATGTAAATTTCAGGTGCCTAAACTTATATGTTTACATTTACATACAAAAATTATCGAAAAAAAAAACAGAAAGTTGCGTTTCTTTTTCCGATAAGTGCTGCTTTTTACATACCTCGTAACCATCATGTAATAACAATTCATGTAATTTAGAAAAATTGTCAATTGATGATGTTATTTATTTAAAACTTCACTTTACCTATTAACCTGATGGAAAACAGGTATAATTTTCCAAAACATTAATGGGAAAACATAGAAAACATATTACAGGGAAAACAAAAAATTTTCACACGCCACTTTTTCTTGGTATTTGCCCAAGATTTCTTTACATAGGTATTTAGCTAATAAAAAGAAGTTTACACATGTGAAATTTATCCTAAGGAATTTAATTTTTTTATTTCGAATATACCTAAAGTATCTAGCAAAGTTAAAACATTTATATGATCCGCAAAAAACGCACGTATTTTTATATACATGTTGGCAATATTTATAAATTATAACTTTTTTTGAGATCACTGTACCAGTAAGTAATAAACAACAAAACTATATAAATACATAGTATAAGTATTTATTTTTTGTTGTGCAATCGTTTTAGGAGACGCCACTGGTAATCTGGGTCGCCATATGCAAGAACCAATCCGGTCTAATGTCAATATGTATTTTGCTCCTTCCTTCCTATTCTTTATTCATTGGAATATTCCATAAAGGTTGCCATGACGACTTTTAGGGACTAGGCCTAAAAAGAAGCATTTTACGGACTCAAATGAGTCCATAAAATAGCTATTTTTGGGAGCGTATGACAAAATAGTATATTATTTTATATGGAGGAAAAGTAATACTTTTCATGGCGCGCTCGTGTTTAACAGCCGAACAGAGTGAGGCTGGTAATAGAGAGCAAGCCATGAAAAGTAACTTTTCCTCCAAATAATAGTATATTATTTTATATGGAGGAAAAGTAATACTTTTCATGGCGCGCTCGTGTTTAACAGCCGAACGGAGTGAGGCTGGTAATAGAGAGCAAGCCATGAAAAGTAACTTTTCCTCCAAATAAAATATGCTGTTTTTTCTTCAAATGTCTACAAATGAATGCAAAAAGTCTCTTTTTAATAGTAATAATGATTATTATTAAAGATAAGTGGGTTTGCAAGGCGGCTTAGACCGGTGCGGTGTCGGTGAATAGGCTCAGGTTGTTGCTATAGTAATGTAACATAAAGCTGTCAGTGGACACTGTCAACAATAATTATATTTTAAAAATTGCGTGTTCGATTGCGTTTTAATTCCGTATTGATAAACAGTTATTGGGTAAGTTCGATTAAATAATAACCAATTTGTTCCTAAATTAGTGATTTTTAGGAATGCAGTCACACATTGAGTGATAAATACAAATTTTAGTTTAATAACTCTTGAGTTGTTGACGCTTATTTTGATGTTTGTTTGTATTGTATCTATGTTGCTTTGATAACACTTTTACCTCCGCCGGCGGAAAAGTGAAAAGTAAAGCTCCGGCGGAGGAAAAACGAAACTTCACTGCCGCCTACACAGTCGAGTAATGACGGATTTACTGACGTTTGAAGAAAAAATATGCTGTTTTTTCTTCAAATGTCGACAAATTAATGCAAAAAGTCTCTTTTTAATAGTAATAATATTTATTATTAAAGATAAGTGGGTTCGCAAGGCGGCTTAGACCGGTGCGGTGTCAGTGAATAGGCTCAGGTTGTTGCTATAGTAATGTAACATAAAGCTGTCAGTGGACACTGTCAACAATAATTATATTTTAAAAATTGCGTCTTCGATTGCGTTTTAATTCCGTATTGATAAGCAGTTATTGAGTAAGTTCGATTAAATAATAACCAATTTGTTCCTAAATTAGTGATTTTTAGAAATGCAGTCACACATTGAGTGATAAATGCAAATTTTAGTTTAATAAGTCTTGAGTTGTTGACGCTTATTTTGATGTTTGATTGCTATCATAACACTTTTACCTCCGCCGGCGGAAAAGTGAAAAGTAAAGCTCTGGCGGAGGAAAAACGAAACTTCACTACCGCCTACACAGTCGAGTAATGACGGATTTACTGACGTTTGAAGAAAATAGTATATTATTTTATATGGAGGAAAAGTAATACTTTTCATGGCGCGCTCGTGTTTAACAGCCGAACAGAGTGAGGCTGGTAATAGAGAGCAAGCCATGAAAAGTAACTTTTCCTCCAAATAAAATATGCTGTTTTTTCTTCAAATGGCGACAAATTAATGCAAAAACGTCTCTTTTTAATAGTAATAATAATTATTATTAAAGATAAGTGGGTTCGCAAGGCGGCTTAGACCGGTGCGGTGTCGGTGAATAGGCTCAGGCTGTTGCTATAGTAATGTAACATAAAGCTGTCAGTGGACACTGTCAACAATAATTATATTTTTAAAATTGCGTCTTCGATTGCATTTTAATTCCGTATTGATAAGCAGTTATTGAGTAAGTTCGATTAAATAATAACCAATTTGTTCCTAAATTATTGATTTTTAGAAATGCAGTCACAAATTGAGTGATAAATACAAATTTTAGTTTAATAACTCTTGAGTTGTTGATGCTTATTTTGTTGTGTGTTTGTATTGTATCTATGTTGCTATGACAACACTTTTACCTCCGCCGGCGGAAAAGTGAAAAGTAAAGCTCCGGCGGAGGAAAAACGAAACTTCACGGCCGCCTACACAGTCGAGTAATGACGGATTTACTGACGTTTGAAGAAAAAATAATTTTATTTAAAATTAGACTATTGACGCTAAAATGTAGTAGATTAATCTTGTAGAGTGTATCGCTCTATAATTTTAACCCAATTTATTATACTTTATGCTTATTTTGTGACTAAATAACTGCAAATTTAGCACTTAAAATTGGGGATCAGGAAAACTTTTCCCGCTCCCTATGAAAAACTATGTCTTTGATCCATTACTGTCGCTGGCACTTTTCTTCAAATGACAATTAAACTAGCATCTAGCCTCCGCGATATAACTATTCACCAAGAACGTTAAACCATAGATAATATATAAAAAAAAAAACGTTAAACTAATAGGATAGTTCCTTCCCATAAGCGCTGCGTTCGCCAAATCGTCTTTCCTCAGCACGGCTGTGATTCGCGTGCGCGACGTAGTCTGGCCCACAATTTACCCCTCATTCCCTAGTTTTATTATTAAATCTCTCATTTTAATTGCCGTTGCTTTGTAAAATAAAGAAGTCGTTTTTGAGCAGTTTCAGCAATTTTTAAGTGATTTTTTTATTATTAAGTGAAACAAAAGTATTCTTTAGTGTTTGCATATAGAGAGACGTAAGAATTAGCCAACCAATGGTCCAACAGTTAGTAATTATTCTTTCATTGGTACATTATCTTTTGCAGGAATCTTCGGAATTAAAATGCCTGAAACATGTGTGCAGTGTATAAATGTAATAACACTTACAAAAATCGCCTGCCAGATGTTACTTTTCACAGATTTGCCAGATCAAGTGTTATGAACAAAAAGTGCAGTAGTGGCAGACAATATTAATACTACCAATAGTTGGATTTGTTCGGAGCATTTCCTCGAAACACATTTCAAACGGGATTTACGAAATGCGATTTTATTCGTATTGAATTATTGTTTATCGATATTTTAAAAATACCGTGGAGTAAATATATCGCCCTATTAATAATATAAATATTTTATATCTAGAAATCTAAGTATAAAAGGGATAGGTCACAACACGTGAAATACGAAAGACGCCTAATATTACTAAGATGTCAATATTACAAGCAACTGGTTGCATCGCGAAGACACAAGAATAAATATTTATTCTTGTGGTGAAGACATGCGTCATCTCGTGTAGCTGGCCCCATCAGTCGCCTCTCATTCACAAGTGCACTAGTAACTGAAATCTTGCATACGGTCCAGCGAATAGCTTCCGAGACTTGGAACTAGCAGCACGACAACTAATAAGCCTGACCAATTATGCAATGATTTAGTTTGTTTACTATTTAGAGAGTTTGTTAACGATTTTATAATGTCTAATATTTCACTTCACGCATGACCCTCCGCTCGCTGCGGGGGCGCAACCAACAAAAACTAACCCAAGGCATGCCCAAAATTAAGAAAAGGCATAACCTTAAAAAGGACTTCCGATTCATCTTCGGTCGAGTGTGCACGTGTCGCGTATCGGCCATTTTGTTCCAGCTTCATATACATATATGTTAGTTTGGGGACACATGGGACTTTCAGGGGCTGTGTAGATTCCCCGAATAAGATTCGGACGTCCAGCCGGGGGTTAGAGCCCCGTGCATGTACAAGATTTAAATGTGTGTGAATGTCCAGCCGGTGGTGTTCGAACCTTAAAACAAACCGTGCATGTACAAGTCGGAGGCCCAGGGGTACATACTCGACATACTGGGTTCTCTAAAAATAGTATCTCTATCCATCAGGTGTAACTAATCTGGGATGGGTCGCCCCAGCTCTTACTAAGCCGGATAGAGGTCTTTTCTGGCTGAATTTCTCACGAAAAAGGCCAATAGAGAGTTTACTACTACTACTATAACCTTAAAAAAATAAAAGTAAACATAAACAGGATTCGAACCCGGGCCGCCGTATCAGAGACCCAGCATATAACCACTGAACCACCAGACAACTTGAAAGCAATTCATTGCACCGTAGACATGGGTAAGAGGGCTATGCGTTATTGGTGAAACTGATTAGTTGCCGTGCCCACGGCTATCCGTAAATGCTTCCGGGAGTTCTCGTAGTGCCGTAGTCAGATCCTGTTATTGTGACACGGCGGCCCGCTTCGATTCCCGTCTGTGGCAACATTTTTTTAAGGTTATGGTAGTAATAGTAATCTCTCTTTGGCCTTTTGCGTGAGCAAATTCAGCCAGAAAAGACCTCTATCCAGGCTTAGTCAGAGCTGGGGCGACCCATCCCAGATAAGTCACACCTTTGTGGATAGAGATATTATTTTTGGAACCTCCAGTATGTCGAGTATGTACTCCTGGGGCTCCGACTTGTACATGCACGGCTTGTTTTAAGGTTCGAACAGTACCGGCTGGACGTTCACAAACATTTAAATCTTGTGCATGCACGGGGCTCTAACCCTCGGCTGGACGTCCGAATCTTCCTCGAGGATTTTAAACGGTTCCTGAACGTTCACCATGAGCTCCCCAAACTATCATATACGCATATGAAGCTGAGACAAAATGGTCGATACCCGACACGTGTACACTCAACCGAAGACGAATCGGAAGTCTTGTTAGGTTATGTTTGTTTCTTTTGTAAATTTGGGTTAATTTTGTTTGGTTGCACCCCGGATAGAGCGAAGTGAGCGGAGGGTCATGCGTGAAGTTGTAGTTTTTAAATTCGCGCCCTCCTTTGATTCGTCGCAAACAGCTCATAAAACGCAACTGCGTATGTTTGCGAATAGTCATGGCAGGAGCAGGAGCTAGACCTAAGCATTGTTTATACAGAGTCGCTTTCCAGCTGAGCAAATGTTTGGGCTTTAAGCGATGTGCTTGAAACACGAGCCCTTTGAGCACAACTGTGGAGCTGGAACTTAGAACTACACGCGGCAATTATTCGAGGCGTTTTTGTTATTGTTTATGTGCTCTTTATCTATGCCTCTATTGAATCTGTTTTGGCTTTCTTTGGGGTTTCTGTTTCTTTTTTGCATAGTTTCAATTTTCAATCGTTTCTATGAAATAAAATTGTTGAGAGCTTGTCAAAAACTTAAAAATGAATCCAGCTATTCCAAATCAGAGGAGGTGGATTAAGAAACAAGTTGGTAGCTAATTAGTAAGATAGAAGGAATCAATCGGCTTAAATATTAGTTAAATATATGTTATTCCATTGCAGCTTTGTTATCTATTTAATCTTTATAATTAATAATAACAAAACAACCAAACTTTACCGAACCAAACAACACTACATAACCTATAAAACGTTTTTGTGGTTCAAGTACGAAATATCCGGCGGGTTCTTCAGGGGCAAGGGGAAAGTAACCTGTGTTTCAAACGCGGTAACAGCTGAAATACGTGCGTCGAACATTTGCGCGCGTCGGGGCTCGGTTGCGTGTTCATAACTCCTAGCTGGAAAGCGCCTCAGTAAAAGTCAATGACATAAGTGACAAATGAAAATTAACAGCTGATTCTTCTTTTTTACTTAGGCGCTTAGGGCAGATAATATTTTGTACCGTATGGTATGATGTTGATGTTACCATTTTTAAAGTTTAGTATCATCTGTCTTTACCAAATTTTAAAAATATAAACACAGCATAACATCAACTATTAAGTATTAAAATTAAAATGTCTGGCAATGAAAAGAATAATAACGAAGAACACTCACAAAGAAACATTGACCCTGATGGAGAAACTGACGAAGAATTACAAAGGGTGAAAATTTAAATTTTTATTTGGATAAGCTTATTTATATCATGAAAATTTATAATGTTAGCTATTTCGATTTCTATTAGAAATATATACTATATGAATTAAGAGAGAATGAGAAATAAGAGGAAATCATCAATTTTCTGCTTAACTGTTCTATTAATATTTATTCAGATTCTGACACAAATTTAGTACATATAAAAGCCGATTCATACTATAGGTGAAGTCACATTCTGATCAGGGTCCGGTCGTAGTCAGATCAAATATTATGGTTTTTATAATAAATTACACTATTCACATTGTACGGCAAGGTCAGATCAGGGGCCAGTCAAGTGAACCTGGTATTTCTTTCCAACGATATTTTGATCCAACTGTCACCAGACCATGACTTGACCTATAGTATGAATCGGCCTTAAAGGTGCATGGATAGTTGCCATAAAGTAAGCTATAAGAAATCAGGCGTAACCTAACCATGTGATAAAACCTGAACAGCAATGGAAAGTTGGCATAATCTATATTCTATACTGGTTCTGGTAAAGTTAACGGCCCACAGAATTTTGCAATTTTCTTTGGTTTGTTTCAAAGCTTACCTTAAATAGAACAGATTAGAACACAAAAATCAAAAATCGGTACATCATGATAAAAAAAATTACTAAGTGAAATATGCACAAATCTATATATTATGGCCACCAGTTGCTAAATTTTCCACTTATTTTTACGTTACACGCGGAAAAATAGTAGCGAAATTTCGCCGTTCTAGGTCAATTTAACCTCAAAACTCGAACTTTGGGGGCCCAAGTGTGGGGGGTCCGCCGCAGATTCTTTCCTCTTAAACTGTTCTATAACAAGAGAGCTTCCTGCTAAAGAAAAAAAAAACAGTGACATTCTGTGGGTTGTTAACTTTACGACCCTTCTATATTATTAAAAAACTGTACAACTTAATAATTATAAACGAATCTGGTCATTTTTTAGAAGATGTGTCAGATTAGTTTTTGAATTTTGATGTTACTTAAGTATGCAATTGATCAATAGAAGTATAGTACAGTACATTTTGCTTTACCAAAACACAATTTTTAACAGAATTTGTCTGCAAATTCCATATTTTCTATTTTTGTACACTTTTTTACTCTACCTCTACCTCTCTATTTTTTTGCATTAAAATATAGCTTATTGTTGACAGACCATTGAAAAATATTGTCCACATCCATTTGCAAGGCATGGCAATCATCAATTATTGTTTTAATCTCTCAATTATTTAATCTCTATTACACCAAAAATTATGGAATCTCTAATTACCAGAGCCCTGACAACTCAGTTTGGTCATACATTTATACAGCAACAACATGGGTTTGTTTCTCTAAAATCTACTGTTTCAAATTGGTTGGAGTTTCAATGTTCTGTGGTGGATGCCTTGGAGAGTCATTATCAGGTGGATGTGATCTATACTAACTTCTCCAAGGCATTCGACCAAGTGAACCACAATATTTTGGCAGCTATCTTACTGGACGTAAACAAGCGGTAAAATTAAAAAACGTTTTGTCAAGTGAAATTATTGTTGATTCTGGCATTCCACAAGGAGGCCATTTATCTCTATTTCTGTTTATTTTTTATATTAATGTCTTAAAGTGTTGCTTTTTGCTCTATGCTGATGATTTAAAAATTTTCATACCTATTATTTCTGAGGACTGTCTAAAACTTCAAAATGATCTCACCTGCTTTATTGAATGGTGTATATCCAATAAACTAAATCTTATTGTCAATAAATGTAAATCAATAACCTTCCATCGTAGGAGAAATCTGATTTTCTTTGAATATAAAATTGATGACATGGATTTGGAAAGTGCACATAATGTACAGGATTTAGGTGTAATTCTGGATAAAAAATTTACATTTGTCAATCACATAGTGGAAATTTCTAATAAAGCAATGAAGTTGCTGGGTTATGTCTTACGGTCACTTAAGGATTTCAACAATATTTATGTCTTAAAGGATGTCTATTGTGCAGTGGTTAGAAGTGTACTAGAGTATGGTTGTACGGTCTGGTCGCCATTTTATCAAAATCATATTAACCTCTTGGAAAAGGTACAGAGAAAATTTCTTCGGCACATTGCCTATAAGCTGGGAATACCTACCCACTGAAACCATAAATTATGAGGACCTTTATACATTGCTAAATTTGCCAAAATTAAAAACCAGAAGGACCTATATAGATTTTTTTTTAATTTATTTATTTATATATACATTAGATCTACAATACTATAGTTGCTTAATAAATAGAGCTAGCTATACAAAATTATTTGAGATTTATGAAAAAAAAAAAAACAAAAATAAACCTACTGTCAGTTACTAAATAATATTTTACAATATTATAGGACCAGCGTTTCAGAAAGCACCTAGATGACTGAACATCTGTATGTGCTCAAGACTAGATTTATAAAATTGTTAGGCTGAAATAAAAATAAGAGAGACATTACTAAAAAATGCAAGAACAAATTTTGGATTCAGCATCAGAAAAGCGACATAAAACTATGTTTGTTATCAAAAATAAAAGATCTACATTTTATCTTAAATAATTTGTATCTGGTAACATTTTTTATTTCCAAAGGGATAAGATTATAAATTTTAGGAGCCAAGTAGTTTGCAAACCGAAGGCTAGCATTTGAGCAGCTATTGGGTATCATTATTTGCATATTTTCCTTACCTCTAGTATGATATGGATGGTTAATGTAGTTCCTTAAAACTTGATTCTTATATAGAAAGGAAGATATTTCTAAGACGTATAGAGAATGTACATCAAATATCTCTTTGGAGTAGAGAAGTACAGTTGAAAAACGTTTATTCTTCTTATAAATTGTTTTTAGAATATACTTTTGCGCAACATTCAATGGTTTCAAAGCATTTTCATACAGACCTCTCGACACAACAATGCCATATCTCATTAATGCCTCGACAATAGTTTTGTAAACAGAGATCAGAAGATTTTTTGTCAAAATATTTCTTAAAATGTAAAATTTATAAATAAGTTTTCTTATATTTTTCGTAAGGTTCAAATCAAATCAAATCAAATATTTATTCAAGTTAACAAATTACAATAAATATTTACTCACGTCAAAAATAAAATATATACATATATCATGTCACGTCACTTACTTAAGTACTAATAAGATAATGATTACTATAGTCAAAGGAACTGCTGATATTGACATTGAACATATAAATATACAATACAAAAAGGAAGAAACATATCAATTATTAAGTACCAACAAACAATTATCCTAATTAAAAAAGAAGACAAGAAGGTTAGTAACCTGCTGGTTCCACTTTAAGTGTTTATCAACTATAATCCCCAAATATTTTGTTGAGGAAACTTCTTTAATAATGTCATTTAAGTTATCTATTTTAATATGTTCGAAGTTTGGACGATTGCTTTCACTTGATGAGAAGGCTATGTAATTTGTTTTCTTTACATTAAGAAAGTGTCTAACCATTCTTTTATTTTGCTAATTCCATTAATTGCGCTGTTTTTTGTGTCATACCAATCTTTGCCAGAAAAGATAGCTACAGTGTCATCAGCATAAGATATTATGGAGCAGTTGTTTAATTTTAGATCTGTTAGCGAATTAATATATGTAATGAAGAGTAGTGGCCCCAACACAGTACCTTGTGGAATGCCTATTCTGACGTTCAAGGGATCACTCAACGTATCCTCTATTTTTACCAACTGCTTTCTATTATCAAGATAACTTTGAAAGACATGCAACACAGCACCACATGAGGAACCGTGTCGAATGCCCTTGCCAAGTCTAGAAACATGCTCATGCACTTTTTATTATTCTCCAGATTATCTGTTACTTGTTTAGTCAATTGATACAGCGCATCAGTGGTCCCCACACCACCAATAAACCCATACTGATTGTTTGAAAGCATGTTATTTATTTGCAAAAAATTTAAGAGTCTGTCTTTAAGACATTTCTCAAATACCTTAGCGAAGTTATTTATTAGGCTTATTGGCCGGTAGTTTCCAATATTTGATTTATCTCCCGACTTATAAATTGGGGTCACTATTTAGATTTTAAACTGGTCTGGGACTATGCCACTCTTAAAAATTAAATTTATAAAATGTAAAGGGGAGAAATTAAATAAGTATGTGTTTTTTTAATAGTAGTAACACTCATCATATCAATACCCGGAGCACTATTATTTTTAAGGCTGTATATTTGTTTTATGATTTCATTACTATTTACAGGTTTCAAAAATAAGGACGATAAAGAATGGGATGTAATTTTATATTCATTAATTGGAGTTTTAATTTTGTTAAGCATGTCGATACCGATATTTGTGAAATATTCATTGCAGTAATTTGCCATGGTTCTGTTATCTGAGAAATCGTTGGAGTTATTTTTAATGGGTGGCAATATTTTTTGTTTATGCGACGAGTTATCTGTTGCCTCAGATATCAGTTTGTATACTTTTTTCAAGTTACATCCTGCATCCTCTATTTTATTTTTATAATAATCATGTTTACACTTTTGTATTACTTTATCCAAATTATTTCTATATTTTTTATATATTTGATAGTCGAGGTCATTGTAGGTGATTAATAGGTTTTTTCTCATTTTATCTCTATTTTTAATACTAGCTATTAAACCATTTGTTATCCAGGGTTTACGTTTTTTAAATTCATGTACAAAATAGGTTTTTTTAATTGTCGATCTATCACGGATATTTGTAATTATTTTGTAAAACTCATCAGTGGCTTTTATTACGTCATCAGTGTTTAGAACCGAGTTCCAAGTTTCAATTTTGATTAAATCACTAAAAAAGGGTTGTTAAAGTTCGCCCAGCCGTTGTTGACCCTCGAAACGCATGCAATTGCATGCGTTTCGAGGGTCAACAGCATGCGTTTCGAGGGTCAACAAGGGCTGGGCGAACTATACCTTACTTCTCTTATTTTCAATAAGATTTGTTTTCATACTTATGTTCAACATAATAGGGTAGTAATCAGTTATGTCAGCATGTATCACATAGGGATCAAATTTATATAGGTCACTGTTTGATTTATTTCGAATAAATATATGACCTAAACATGAGCTGACTTCAGGAGTAACAGGCGTTGGTGAGTTAATGCACGATAAAAAGCCTGAGTAATTTAGTATAGATAGATAAGAATTGACAGTGTTATCATTTTTTTCTAGAATATTTATATTGTTACGTTTTTCCCGTGAGTTCTTAACAGAATTACAACTTTGCTATTTTCAACTAATACTCTCTTTATTCACTACCACTGAAATACAATTTAACACTCTAAACGACTCTTACAACTTTACAACTAATATCTATTCAACACTCAATGATTAACTGAACTGCACTAACTGACTAACCGACTGCCTAACATTCGCCTTAGGTCTGCTTATATATAATCTTAAATCTATCACGAATATTCGGGAAGTATTCCGACGCCACTCTATATGATCTCGACGAGGCCATCGAGACAATTCCAGCGATCCTGAAACTTCGCGACCGGCCGGGCGATGAGTCATACAGACAGGGCGGCACGGCGGCGGCTAGTTTTATAGGGTAGCACAAAAACGTTCGGATGGTTGTTAGGCTAGCCGTAACATTGCCTCCCTCTTAATTCTGATCGTCCCGATCAGCTACTTCATGTCCGTGATATGCTTTCAACCTGTCGAGGTGGACAACTTTCAGTTTGCTTCTGGGACTACGCTGAATTCTATACACAACGTCATTAATTCTTTTGATGACCGTATAGGATCCTTCCCATACTGGTGTTAGCTTGGGAGATCTTCCTGTCTTCCTTTGCGGGTTATATAACCAGACTTTATCGTTCATCCGAAATCCCCTAGAGTTAGCTTGGAGATCATATCGAGCCTTCATTCGGTCACTGGCGAGACGTTCAAGCGGTAGTCCCACATCATTCTGTTTCATCTTCCCACTGGATCTTGTCTGGGATCCTTGACTTGAGGCACAGGTTGAACACTGCTGGCACCATGATTTCACATCCTGGCAGTAGTTGACCCAGTAAAATCTGTCGCGGATCTTATCAATCATTCCGTTAACTCGGAGATGAGCACCAAACTTTCTATTATGTACTTCGTCCAGAACTTCCGATACCCTCTTCCTTGGTACCACTAACTGCGTCTTCACTACTTTGCCATCGGCGCTTTCCCAGGCTCGTTTAAGAAGTCCATTTTCAACTACCAGGGAGTCCCACTGAGCCCACAGAGATTTAAAAGTAGATCCCTTAGTTGAAATATCTCTCCAGCTTGGTCTTGGTTGACGTTCTTCCTTAGCTTTTAGTAGTAGTGCTATTTCATTATCCTCAAGCTGATCTTTCTTTAGTTGCTCTGTGGTCCACTGCTGATCAAGTTTAAACTTGATTCGCCTAATGGGAGTGATTCCTTCTCGTTGGCCAATTATCCTCACATGACCTTCTGGATAAAGCATCTGTATTACTATGCCATCTTCCTTCCCTGTGCTTAGCCTTAAAGTTATATTGTTTCAACTCTTCCTGACTTGGCTTTGAACTGCTGTTGTCTCTGGATGGAGCTGTAGGTCGTAGTTGTACTCGGCAGTCTCTCTTAAAATGCCCAATGTTGCCACATATATAGCACAGATTTGGAACATTTCGGTTACGTGGTCTATCTTCTAGTGGCTCCCGGAATCTTTTTACTTGACAGTCTCTTTTGAAATGTCCAGTCCTGCCGCATCTATAGCACTGATTTATAGCCTTTCGATTACATGGTCTAACTTCTGTTGGCTCCCGGAATATCCGTACTCGACAGTCCCTTCTGAAATGTCCAGTCTTTCCACATCTATAGCACTGATTTGATGTATTTAGGTTATGTGGCCTATCTTCTATTGGCTCCTGGAATCTTTGTACTCGACAGTCCCTTTTGAAGTGTCCAGTCTTGCCACATCTATAGCACTGATTACGGTTGTATAGCCTAACTTCTGGTGACTCCCGGAATCTCCCCGTGGCCTGAAGAACTTCGGTTAATTTCTTCAAAATACCGCCCATTTCAGTTAGTTCACAGCTGTTCGCCAAATTTTCTTCCTTGATGGATACGTCCCTGATTGCTGGCTTAGAGATGTTACAGGCCGCCTCGATTTCCAGAGCTCTACCCAAAACTTCACTGCTGTTATCAAATTTGGCTAGGCGTAGCATTTTCTGAGTTTCTGGATCTCTAATACCATCCACGAAATATTGGGCAGCAAGTTCCTCTTGAAATTCCTCTGTCGCTCCCGGGTAGGCCAATTGAATGAGACGTCTAATGTCTGCCTCAAATTCTTGCAGGTTTTCACCAGACTTCTGATGCCGATACTTTACTTGTGCCTGATACAGATGTCTTCGGTGTTGGTCTCCAAATCGTCTCTCCAGGACAGCTACAAGGATGTCATATTTCCCGTGTTGGCTAATGGGAATGGACTGCAGTAGTTCCAGGGCAGATCCACGGAGCGCTACCACTAGTGATGTAGCCATTTCTTCATTATTCCAACCGTTGGCAACAGCAGTGGCTTCAGATTGTCTTTTGTACATTGTCCAGGAGGTTTGACCGTCATACGTTGGAGGTTTGATATGTTGTCCTGTGGCGAATACCCTCTCGGTGGATCCTTGATTTTTTATTTTGATAAATTCTGCTTGTAGATTCTTCATTTCTTTCTGTACGTCTCCTACTTCTTTTTGAATATTGTTTACTTCTTTTTCAAATTTCTCATTTTGTCCGTCCAATATTTTCTGTAATTTTCCTTGCTCGCCTACAATTACATCCAGCATCCATTTCTGAAGCTGGTCCTGCTCTGCTTGCCTTTTCTCTTCCTGGTCTTGTAAAATTTTCTGAAGCCGGTCCTGTTCTGCTTGTCTTTTGTCTTCCTGGTCTTGTAAAATTTTCTGAAGCCGGTCCTGTTCTGCTTGTCTTTTATGTTCCTCCTCTTCCCGGTCCACTTGCCTTCTACGTTCATCCTCTTCCCGGTCCACTTGCCTTCTACGTTCATCCTCTTCCCGATCCGCTCGCCTCTCAGCATGTAAATTATCCATGAAATCGGCCAACATTTTATTTATTTGCTCCATTTCTGCCATTTGTTGCCTTGTATTGACCATAGAATGTTATTAAATTTTACCAGAATCCACCAGTCAAACGGTCTCGTTGACGTACTTGTACCTCTTCTTTCCTCGAAAAATACTTCGCAAGTCCGGTCCCTTCACAATCCGACTTCTGACACCAAATGTTACGTTTTTCCCGTGGGTTCTTAACAGAATTACAACTTTGCTATTTTCAACTAATACTCTCTTTATCCACTACCACTGTATACAATTTAACACTCTAAACGACTCTTATAACTTTACAACTAATATCTATTCAACACTCAATGATTAACTGATCTGCACTAACTGACTAACCGACTGCCTAACATTCGCCTTAGGTCTGCTTATATATAATCTTAAATCTACCACGAATATTCGGGAAGTATTCCGACGCCACTCTATATGATCTCGACGAGGCCATCGAGACAATTCCAGCGATCCTGAAACTTCGCGACCGGACAGGCGATGAGTCATACAGACAGGGCGGCACGGCGGCGGCTAGTTTTATAGGGTAGCACAAAAACGTTCGGATGGTTGTTAGGCTAGCCGTAACAATATTGATATCACCCAAGAGAATGTCAAGTTGCCTATTATTACTAAGTGTTAAGTAATTTTCAAGATCCTATAAAAAATGTTTGTTTGTGTTGGGTGGTCTGTACAGACATATTACATTAATGTGATTATTATTTTTTTTGTAAAGAAATGTTACTTTCAGTTACATTGGAATTATTCATGGTGTGTGTGATACTTGACCTGACGAAATTACAGCACCATCATTCCCATTATATCTGGCATTATTGTAAAACATGGTGTAACCGTCGATACCATACTGATTATCATAACTTTGAAATGATTCGCCCAATACTATGGTATAATTTAGATTACTGTGATATAACAGTAATCTAAATTATACGCGCTTAAAAATACTAAAAATTCATCAAAATTCTTGTGGATACTTCTAATGTTCAAATGCAGAACGTTTAACAGTTTTGATTTTAAACTGATGTTATTTTCTAGTAGTTGACATTTGATATTTTCATGAGAAGTTTCGTTTTCGAATGAATCCAATTTTTGTAGTATAATAGGTTCTTGAGGACTACAAGCCATTTGTGAATCCATAATCTATTTTTCCACGTTTTATATTTAACAAGTAATTATAGGAGGGGCATTCTGGATCACTCGCCATATGATCTACTTTGTAGTTGGTTTTGAAGTTGTTATTTGTTCTGATACAATTGCTACATTTCTTCAATATTTTTGGACAGTCTTTTCTATGATGTTCCTCTGAGCAGTGTTCACATGACTCCTTATTTTGGCACATATCCTGCTTATGATAGTGCTGTTGACATTTGAAGCATCTTAATATACTAATATCTTCATAGACCGGGTATCTCTGCCAGTTAATATATACTTTTTTTAGAGTCATTAATTTTCTAAATATATTAGGCGAGCACTCCCCAAAAACGACGGATGTTCCATTTCTCGATTTTTTAACATATGTTATTTTCAGATTATCTTCACTCTCCATAATTTCATTTTGTTCCATGATAGATTTTGCAATTTGGTGTTCACTGATCTCTTCAGAGAAACC
>JAEQML010063587.1:0-22970 GCA_016904865.1 Pissodes strobi
AACTACAGATTATGCCGCGCTAGAAGAGTTACAGAAAATTCATTCGCGTTGCTAAGCCAGATCTTCAGAATATTTTATACACCAATAGCTGTTGTTCCTGAAACATGTGATAATATTGTCATGGTTGCTTGTTGCCTCCACAATATTTTACGAGATGCTTATCTAGAAAAGAGTAATCAACCTTACTACACTAAAAATATCGAAGCAGATTTACCGACTGAAAATTTAATTCCATTAGCACGTGCGGGCGGATTTGCGAATGCAGCTGGTTTTCTTGTGAGAAATAAGTTTAGCGAATATTTCATAACTCAAGGACAAGTATCATGGCAGGACGGAAGAATAAATCGAAAAGAGTAAAGTGAACTGTATTATACTCGTATACTTGATTAATAGTAAATATAAATGGCACCTACCTCTTTTGTTTACTTCTGCTGCAATTCCTTTCCAAATATTATCTCTTATAATATTATCTCGATATGCAGAGAGACTGCAATCATAAATTGGTGGATTCTTAGCGACATATTCAATTAATTTTTCATCATCTTCGTTCGAAAACGGGGCCATTTCGAAACACAAAATAGTTTTGTTCTTTCAAAATGCGTGCGTCCTCTTCGAACAATGCGACCGGACTGCTCCTAGAGCAGTCGGGTCGTACTGCCGCGTTGATCGTCTCTGTCGCATTTGTCGAGGACGGATGCTTTGAAAAGAGATCTATATAAATAGATTAAAGAGGTGCCCATACGACAGGTCGCATTGCCGCAGCAATCGCATCGGTCGCACTGGCCGCGACGATCAAAAGGCTACCTTAACGATCATTCAAACACATCAGTCACATAACGGGTTATGTTAGTGTTTGAACTTAATTCAGTCGGAAAACGACAGTAAGATATTGCAGGTATCAATTGTGCGGGAGACAAGCTAAGCGTCGCATGCCACAAATAATCAGATTTATTTCTGTGACCAATCGCGTCGCAGTATTTCCGACGTAACGCGGAGGCAAAATAAATACCTGTGTCCTCCGCTATCGATTGTAGCCATAACTCTCCGGGAGCCTTAATTGGAAAAGCCTGCACTTCTCCACATTTTAAGCCAGAACAACTATATTTTGATACAGTTAACAAAGGGAATACTGTATATCACATCAGTGCGAGCTACGACAGAGACCTAGTGTTTAATTTCCGAATATATCGATATATCAAGACTGACTTATTTGCAATTTTATGTTACCAATCTCTATATACACTACACAGATGGTAAAATCAAGTCATAAATAACAAACTAAATGAGTTACCTGCTGAAATATTTGCAGATGGAGCATTTGTTTTAAAAAAGGTTGCAAAGCTACAGGTCTAGTGTCAATAAACTTTTCTTCATCAAAAGCAACTTTCTGCCCAGGTTGAAATTTTAGAGCTTCTCTATATCCACCTATTAGTTGCACAAGCGCTCTCAAAAAAGCTCTTGCTACTCCATCGCCTAATACCGTCGATTTGTTCCGAAGTTGTTTCCTTAAAGAACTAATCTAAAAAGGATCGGAAAATGATTACTGAATATAAATAATTAATAATACTTTCTATATTAGGAGCATAGAAGAAAAATGCAACAACTTTTGAGGTTTAAAAATCATTCTTATTTCAATATCCAAAAATTTGTAGATTCCCTTAAAAATTGTTACTCATATTTAGTTTTCCTTCTGGGCTCCTTATCGGAAATTGTTAATTTGCGAAAGTACTCTCGGTCCTTACGGCAAATGGTCATCATAATTTCGCAAAATTATGTTTTTTTAATTCTCAATTCATTCAAAATACATAGCATAAGCTATTTTTATAACCATTTGTTACTGAGTTACGAACATATGAAAATTAACATTGCCATTCCCTTAATATTGTTTTTTTTTTACTAAAATCAAAATGCATCATATTCCTATAACAATCAATATCTTGGTAGAAGTAATAATTGATAAAACATCCAGCTTTTCTTCAGTGGAAAATATTTTTAAATAAAAGCTTTTTATCAGCAAACCAAAAGTACTGACGTCTGCCACATGGACTGCTAACGTTAATTATTATTATCAATCTTTCGTTTAGTTTCATCGCTCACTTTGCTATAATTCGTTATTATGGAGATTTGAATTTTCTACGAAATATTTCTTCAAACATTTGCTTAAGTCAAAAATGTATATTTAATTGCGCATCTTTAACATAAAAAAGGAGCTACGACATCCATAGTTTGGATTAGATATAATTCATACTGAAATTCAAAATAATTTTATTACCAACCAACGAAATTTCATAATAATAATTTAATTTTCAAAAGAAAAAAACATTTCTAAACTCTTCATGCGCCTATGTGGGTCAGCCCATGACATAATAGAGGAAAAACCGACAAGTGAACGATATTTTAAGCAAGTGATGAATTGATTATCAGTTTTGATAAGATCGGCAATATTATTTAGCCATTTCTTTATTTTCTTTCTTCAATTTTTAGGTTAAGTAATATTCTTATTTAAAAGATATCATCTCATACAAACCGAAAACTTCCCAGGACAAAGTTTAATTTGGGAATTTATTTCAGATTTGAACAGCTACATATAACAAGGATGAATATCAGTCTTGACAAGACCAGCAATACTATTTTTGAGCCATTTCTTTATTTTCTTTCTTTAATTTTTACGTTAAATATCTGTTTATTTAAAAAATATCTCATACAATCCGAAAACTTCCCAGGATAAAGCTTAATTTGGCAATTTATTTCACATTTGAACAACTACATGCAAAACGGATATTTGAAAATGATTTATTCCCTAAAAAGATGAGTATTTCTAGTATCATAAGGGTGACAAACGGTTAATCATATTGTTACTCAAATAAGGCGTAATATGATTTCTGGGTATATGATAAGAAAAACGCATACAGCTATATTGTAATTTTTCAATTGTCCTTGGCAGATAATATTGGGACAGTGTAGACGATGTCACCATAAGTTATCAGTTTTTTTATAACCCCATAGACATGATACAACCGTTTTTTAAATGAAAAATATCACTTTTGCGTTATTTGCATATTTGAAAACAGTGAATGTCCAATTGACAAATGAATGAGCGCTACGATACATTTCTATCGTTCACCATCGGTCACGTGGCGATGGTAAATGATCAGTTTGTGCAGTATAAGAAAAATACTCACCACATCTTGGGGTAAACTATTTAGATCGTCAAATGGAGTTTCTACAGTGTTCCTATCCGCGTCCAAAATAACTACATCTCCAATTTCAGTTCTTGATACTTTCTGAACAAAAAAAAAACAGAAATTAGAAGTCTAGATGATGTTCAATAAGCATTGTAATGTTCTCCGCCGCTACATTCCTTCTTATTACAAAGGGTCTAAATTGCAAGGATTTTCTGTTGCTAAAAATAGTTATTTTTTAATGATGAAAATTCGATACATATTTGATATCACACCATAGGCACAAGTGGAAAAGCCGCGTTAGCTTGGAGATGAAGACATACCTGTCAGAAGTTGACGGTGCAGGGCGAGAGTAATTTAGAAATAAACACTAATGTCAATCGAACGAAGTTTTTCTATTTTAAATTTAATAAAATAGTATAACAATATTGAATCTGATAAACGACTAACTTATATTATTATTTCGTATGGTGACAAACCGAAAAAACTGAAACTTAAACAATCTTTTTTGTCGAACTAATTAAGATACGAACCAGTATGCTGCAAGTGTGAATGCACTACACATTGGTTAATATTAATTTATTACCTACATCGGTAAACTATATAATACAATACCTATCAGCGTGGTGGCCACCGGCGTAAACGATCAGCGGACGTTTTTTATTTGTTTTAGAGAACGTTTTTAGTGTTTTTGCGCTGTGGTAGCAGTCCGATTTTGCCAGTGTCAAATATTTTTGAATTTCATTTATACGCCGCATTTAGGAAAAAAGATGCTGTATTTTGCACTCATCGGTTTATTAATTCTAAATTTAGTGATTCGATTTGCTAACAATTCGCTTGAAATTGCCGCCTTTCTTAATGTAGATTAACTCTATTCTAAGTATGGGTTAACGTATGCTACGTTGTGACTATGTTGATAAGCGAAGCACATTGTTATTAGGTTAGCTTGGCTTGATTTATATTACATTACTGTAGAACTGGCAGCGAACCGATTTATATATATTTTTTAAGAATTCTGTTAATAAAACCTGCAAATACGCTGCATGAAACTCGTCGATTCATATTTTATTGTCGGTTTGAATATTTCATAACTTTTTGGGAACCCCTTGGTTGCTGAACTCCAACTGCCGGCCGATCATTTCTGAGATCGTTAGATCGTTTTGGGACCTCTACTTTTATATATATTTATCTTTCCACCCGGCTGCTGCACTTTTTGTGACATTCGATTGTTAGTCCGGAGTAATAGGGATGTACTACTTCTCTTAAATGCCAGCTGTCGATTTAAATTTTTAAAAGTGTATCATTTTGTTAGGGAATATTCTCTGATATTTCTTGAATCACTTGATTTCAATGCATTAATTGTGGCTTCCGCCGTCATGTTACTCTCATAATAAACGAGAACTCAGTAGTTTATTGTCTTATAATTATTCCTTGTATCGAAATCACTCGGCATATTTCAGCCCATCACTACTTCTTGATCGAACGTAGGTTTCTTTTTTACTCTCGTAGAAGGAGAAAGGCAACTTGACGAAAACGAATCGAGAGTCCTTCTAGTTTGACCGTTCGGCGAGGAGAGAAGCCTTCTGTTTGAGTGCAGTCATATAGAGACTTCACATTTAGTTTGTGATTTAATTCCGCCCATTTATTGGGGATATACTGTGGTATCTCTTGGTGTTTTGACACGACCGATTTTCGGGATCTAAATACTGTACTGGTAAGCATTTTCTCTGGAATTAATTTTTTCTATTGCTTGTGAAGCGCGTGGACGCCATGACGCTAACGGTTTTTTTCCATTATCTCTAGAGGCTTTCCACGTTCGTCATATAAGGCCGAGACCGTCGAATTTTCCTTAGTCCTCGCACACACTAATGAGATAATTATTGGTACAGTTCTTTGCCTAAATTAATGATTTAATTGCTTTGTCTGTGTTACCTTTTTTGTGCATGGTCCGCCATTTGCTTTGCGTCCCATATGTGTTATCTTATCTACTCCATTTTATCAAATCCGAATTTTTATTTTAATTTTTTCGTATGGGGAAATTTATATGTTCTTTTAGGGGTGATTCATCCTTAGCTTTGTTATATTCAAGTTGTCTGTACCTTAGTATCTCTTTTATTTGCTGATGGGCATTGCAAGTCCATGGTTTTTTTTTCTGGGGGAATTTGTTTTACAAAGAAAATATATTTTTGCAAGGGGGGGCGGGGCTATGGTTTTTTTATTAAAGTAAGGGGGCTTCGTCTAATGCGCATTGGGTTATTTCAGGGTTTTACTGGAGGGCTACAACTTTTACGAGCAGGCTAGAAGCAGATTTTACTAGCGGGCCACCACTTCAACCACCAGGCTACCACTTTTACTAGCGGGCTGCCAGTTCGATTACGTGGCTACAAGTCCTGTCTCCGGGCCCCTTTTATTGGCGAGTCATCTGCTAGTTTCACCCCCAGGGCCAGTGCCCTAGCAGTACCAACAGGTGCCCGACACCTTTACCCGAGTTCGACGGATCTAAGTGGTATCGTACAGAAGCTTAAGTTTTTTACTCATTTATTATTATTAATCGCTCTGAATTTTCTTTCTCTTTAATATAAATCAAGCATTGACAGTCGGGGTTTAAAACAGTCTCAATAATTTTATTCCTTTCATTCATTTATCGATTAACATAACCGCTCTGAATTTTCTTTCCTTTTAATATAAATCAAGCATTGACAGTCGGGCTTTAAAACAGTTTCAATAATTTTATTCCTTTTATTAACTTATCGAGTCATTTGATTTAATTATTGTGGCCGTTCATTGCTACATATTATTATTGCTACATTTAAAATTGGTGCAGCTATTAGCGCACGCATACCAAGATATAATTAGCTTAGTTAACATCAAAGTGATCACTTCGGTTAGTAGTATTTAGTGCATTTAGTTGTAAGGCATACAGAACCGAGTATTAACAACAGAATTGGTCTCCGTACAATCACCATATTGTACCAATTATTAGTTAAATTTAATAGTCATTTGACATTCTTTTGTCTTAACTAAACATATTTCAATTTAACATTTTACTCCAGATAGATTGTTGCTGTGTTTTCACTAAAAAAGAACTTAGTAGCAAATATATTGTTCCTTGAATTTTAGATTGTGTTTTCTTGTTAAGTTAAGCTTGAGTACCTTTTGATTTAATAAGCCAGCCTATATTCTTGTTTTCTTGTTAGGCTGAAATTAAGTACCTATTGATTTAATAAGCGGGCCTAGCCACCCTGCACAACACTCGCGAAGCTTTTTCAGTTTAGTTGGACAGAACTGGTGGCGCTCTAACGACCCCACTACCGGGGCCGGACATTTGTAACACGACTCTCCGGGGCGCATTTATATGTATACGGCACCTAGCACTATTCCATTGGTTGGATTTAAAATTTCAACCAATCAAACTTCGAGTGCTATATGCGTGTACGGAATGTAAATCGGTGCCATATGCACTTACGGAATGTAATAGCAGTTTATTGAGCAGCATGTCTTTGCGGTCCAGTGGATCGTTTTTAGCAAGCCTGGTGGCGGCAGTAGTTAGATGCTGTCCTTCTGATACGATGCTTCGGTTTGCCTGGGTTAGTTTTGTTTGATTGCACCCCGGAGTGAGGGAAGCGAGCGAAGGGCCATGCGTGCAGTTAACAGCACTAACTACAAACCGCTGTTTGAAGACGCTTGTCTTTAAAAGACATCTCTCATCCTTTCCGAACTTCTACCATACTCTTTGAAGCCTTCGGAAAACACTTATACTGCAAAAGTATTTATTACATTCCGTACCTGAATTTGGCACCGAATTACATTCCGTACACGATTATCGCATCCGCGCGTTGATTGGATAGAAGTTCAAGTTTTGAATGGTTTGACCAATATCCACACCGAGGTGCTATATGCATGTACGGATCGTATTAATGCCTCCGGAGCTAGGCTTCTTTTTAATTAGAAATCTTTATTTTTGACTTTCAATAAGAAAAAAGTGTTGCACTGTTGCGGCTATTTATATTGAAAAATGTATAAATCACAAAGTAACAAATAAGTAGTTTTCTTTTGGCTCACAAAAACAAGTTAATTAATAAATAATATTCTAGTTGGAAAGCTTATGTAGAGGCTTAAAAATGCACTTTCGATGTGTGTTTCTTTAAAACTAAAAATGGTACCTACCTACCGAAGTATAATATTATAAAAACTAAAAATGAATACATACCTTTTATTTTTTTAAAGTGTCTAATTATCTTTTCTTTTGTTTTTAGATAAAGATTTGGCATCAGCAAATTGGTTATTTTTTTTCTTAACGTAATTATTAAGCAAAATATTTTAAAATATTAAACAAGTCATTATAAGAAGCGTTTTATACTCCTTACCATAAACACATACCGAAAAAAATCGCTGAAGAATTCATCCTATTCTATGTTTTTTAAAGTTAAATCAGTTAAAATAGCTTTCTGGTCAAGTATCTTAAGAAAGTCATATTCAGGGGAAACGTCCTTAATATTTTTTTCTGAAATAGCACATATGAAAGAGCACCTCTTTATTAATGTCCGTTGGGATACTTAAGCCAACACGTTGCAGATAGTCGGAATACTCATTTTAATAAACAAATAAACGAAATGTAAAAAAGGGTATCGACTTACCATATTTCCAAACTTATGCAACTACGGTATAATTCCTCTTCACCGGCCACCTCGGGACTACGCAAGTGGCCGGTTGCCGTTTTGGCCGGTTAATCCGACGTGCACTTGCATGTATATTTTTCACGTGGAAAAAATATTTTCAGCACATTTTTTGCGAATAAATAGTTAGAAAGGTTTCTTTTAAAGACGTATTTATTCGTAGATTTGAGTCTACCTACATACATATTACATTATTGGCATAACAGTTTTTAGAACAAGTTTACATATTATTCAATCCTCTATGGAACGCCTATCTCTTCGCCAGTCGTTTACAGTGCTTTTCCTAACGTTAAGTTCGGCACAAATTTTCGCCACCGATTAAACATTATCAATATTATGTACGCATGTAAACAGTAAATGGTATAATGCAAGTTAAATTTCATTTAATTTCATAAAATTTCAACATATATTTGCTTATCGAGTAATATGATTTTTTTAAGACCCGATATAGCCATCTCTTGGTAATTTTATCAGGAAAATAATTGTTATAGAAAGAGTTATTCCGACAATGGTGTTCATGGCATTTATATCCTTGGTAGAGCTATCAAGAGATGGCAATATCGACTCTAAGAACTTTAATTGTTAGAGCATGGCATAACATATAATTATTAACCACATAGTCTAGCCCCTGGTACTTTTTATGAATAATGTTGCCAAAAAAAGTACTAGATACATAGCATAGGATGGAAAAATTTGATTAAAATGCATTGAAATATCATTATTTAGTATAGAACTGATCAATTGTGTTAACTATTATGGTAGTTGTGATTTATTTTTAAAATGTTTTATTGGTTTCGTTCAATAATATCAGCCTTTCCATCAATTCGTAGGGAACTATATTAATGTGATAGGTATGTGTTAGGTACTGGTTAGGTACATGTTAGGAATAAAATAAAATATCTTTCAAAATTAGGTACTCTAAGTTACATTCCTTTAATAGTCATACGTACCACAAACAGGGAAAATACTTACCTAGTATTATTCCATAATTATGGGTTAAGTGAAGTATTTGATACTATTTATAGCTTTGACAAATTTTTTGATTGAAGCCCTAGATAATAAATATCTAATGATGAAGGTAACACATGCATATGACGTTAAATTTTAACTTTATACTTACTTGTGTGTTTTGTTATAGATAGTTACAGTATTTGGCATTATAGAGCATGCTGCAGGGGAC
This sequence comes from Pissodes strobi, assembly GCA_016904865.1. Lineage (NCBI taxonomy): Eukaryota > Metazoa > Arthropoda > Insecta > Coleoptera > Curculionidae > Pissodes > Pissodes strobi. The sequence continues at coordinate 9,039 of JAEQML010063587.1, forward strand.
GAGTTAAAGAAACTGACAATAAATGATATTGATGACTGTGAAAATTCCTGATAGCAAGGCAGGTAAACATCGACCATTTGCAACAAGCGCAAGCGGCAGAATTAGGCCACAGTACATCCACTCCAAAGTTCCGTTCAATTTGCGGAGCGAGGGAACACGCATGGCCCTCCGCTCGCTTCGTGGGCGCAACCAACTAAAACTAACCCAAACTAACCCAAGGCATGCCCAAAATCAGTTCTAATCTAGCAGAAACTTACAGGCTTTGTTTTTGCATTTTCGAAATTTCATAAATTCTGTGACTTTTGTGTATTCCTATTGGTTTAATTAAGACCCATAAGGGCACTGTGGTGTGGATGTACAGGGTTATCCAACGAGGACTAGAAAAGGCGATTTTTTTACTTTTCCTATACTTTTATAAAAAAAAACTGAAATAGCCATCTTATGTAATTTTCTCCCGCGAATACGGATATGTTTAGCAAAAAACAATTGAACATCAATTAAAAGTGTTAGAGGTCACTTTGATATTTTTTAAATGGGATGCCATGTATATTATTGCATATTTGGATTGTGCGAAAAAGTCTAGACATATTTCATGAATAATGTCCTATACCTATCTCTAACGGTTGTTGAAATATTGACAGTTGAAAATCGACCATTTACCAAGTTTGACGGCTTGTAAAATCTAAACGGCTAAAGATAGAACAAAACGGTTTGCACTTTCCTAAATTGGTTTTTCATAAGCTATCGTATGACACTAACTTTTTATTTAACCAGAGGTTAAATTTATCCGGGATTTCGAGGCAATGAAGGGAGAGGAATTTTACAAGTACCTCGGAATGAAACAAACAATGCGCATATCACATGGCGCAATGAAGACTGCATTAACAGAATAATTTACTAGAAGGATAAAACGTTTGGCAAAAACTCAACTTAACAGCAAAAATATCAGCAAGGCTATCAATACTTTTCCGTCTCAGTTCTTGGATACTCGTTTGGATTGGTAGCATGGACCGGCACTGCCATTGAAAATATCCAGCGAAAAACAAGAACCTTACTTACAAGAGCACACAAACACCATCCGAGGAGCGACCTTGCCAAGACATCTAGGTGGAAGAGGTCTAGAGGATCTAGGTAAACAATTGGATCGGCAAATAAGTAATTTGCGCAATTATTTTCACAGGAAAGCGAATTCCTCAGAAGTTCATAGGGCAGTTTGTAACGCAGATGACTCTACTTCAGTGCTTTTAACACCGGGTTCAAGACCGCCATCATACCGACCTTAAGAAATTACGAGTGTGGAAGGAAAAGCCCTTACATGGGAGGCATGCCAATGAGGCTACCTAGGATCACGTCGACAATACAGCGTCGAACTATTGGTTAGTTTCAGACAAATGTTCCCCGAAATCGAGGGCTTTCTGCTGGCTACTCAAGATCAAGTAATTCCCACCAGAAACCACATCTCAAGTACATAATTGGAGATGCTTCGGTGGCGGATGATCGATGTCGATACGGCTTTCAAACCACTGAGACCATCCAGCATATTACAGGAGGATGCCAAACGTTACCAGCAACAGAATACAACGCACTGTGCTTACTGACCAGACGGCGACCCACAATAGACCGGACATCATTCTCGTAGATAAGCGGGCCAAGGAAGCCACGCTGGTCGACATCGCCATACCCAACAACAACAATTTGCAGGTCAAGCACGCCGAAAAGATCGCCAAATATCGAGATTTGCAAGAGAAAATCCGGCAACAATGGGGAATGGAGGTAGTAAGAATGGTGCCAATCATTGTGTCATCCACAGGACTCATTCCAAAGAACCTGTTAATAAACATCAAGGAACTCTGATTGAGCGAACATCTCTTCAAATTGATGCAGAAAGCAGTACTTCTCGCCCGTACCGTCCGAAAATTTGTAGGAAATCCGTGTATGCCACCAAGAACCCGATAACATGGAAAGGGTCCTCTCAGAGCTTAATGCTTTTGATATCCGGGATATCTGGGATAAGTGAATGTTCCCTTTTCATGAAAAACATGAAATTGAATAATTTAATTCTAGTCATATATGACTGTTGGTTTGAGTAAAAACCTCGAAATGATATTTAAAGAGTTTCAACACGTTTTGTATACGAAATCTTAAACTTACGGAAAGATATAATGGATTGGCATTACTTAAGCTTTTATTTTTAGAACTAATATAAGCAAATGTTTGCCATTGAAGTAGATACTAAGTTATGACTGTTTTAGAATTAAGTGCATGTTGCTGATATTGATTTATATTGTTTAGTATTGTTATCACGATCATTATTGTTATTATTATTATTATTATTATTATTAATAAATGTTTCAAATACTATATTTTTTTATTTACCAAAAAACAAATAACAAGCAGCTAACAACATGTAAAAACATAACTTTCGTTACACGATTTATTGCGTGATTCATTATAGTTTACATATAAACTCCATACAATATTTATTCTATCCAGATAATTGTTCAAATTCAATCTGATGCATCTTCCGGCCTTCCGATATCTTCCTCACCCTTTTGTATATCAGCATTAATCTTCTCCCTTGGTTTATCTCTTGCAGCAGTCTTCATACCTCCAAAAAGTGCTAATAGTCTTCTTCCAAATGTGGTGTTAATCGCGAGGTTGAAAATGTTACTTCATATTTTGAATTTATGCTCAAGTCACGAAGATGGATCACATCGTATTCGGCTCTGCCAACGTCATTCAATAAACTCACAATATCACTCATTTTATATAAAAAAGGTATATCTTGAAACACTAAATGCTTTTGGGAGTAATCTTTGGCAAACGATTATAGCCCGAAAAATTAATTTATAAACGTAATGATGCATTCCTATGTACCTACAACTCCTACTATACCAATAACCCCAGTTACAACTTTTACAATAACTTTCTATTTGCAAATACAGCAAGAGCTTTCATATAATTTGAAAGTGATGTCAGACGACATTCCAAAGATGTCCAGTCATAGCATTGATCTTGAAATGTTATTATTGTGAGGATCATAAACGTTTTTAGTATCGTACAATACCTCGCCTTGTAGCGTAGTTTTTTTAATTGTAAAAAAAGGCTGAGCAGAAAATAATTTCCATCTGTATATCGATGTTTCCCATGTTCGAGTCGATTTTTCCTACAAAGCTTGGTATTTATGATAGAGAACGAATTTGTACTGTATTATTTAAGCCGCCTTATTGCAAACATCTATTGAGCGAAGAAGATCTGAAAGTAGTTACATATTTAGAAAATAGCCACTCATTGACTTGAATGATCTACAGGTTTTGGGGGATATATTAAAAATATATGACAACGCAAAAATAATCATTAAAGATGCCTTAAAGATGAATGTTATAAAGAAATTTATTGATAGGAAACAAATATTCGACGTTCATATGAAGAGTGCTTAAGTTGAGCAAATTAAAAAAAAATACCAGAATGTTATCTTCACAAAGATAGTAATATTTGGCATTGCGCCCTAAAAAACGTTAAGCTATTATATAATTTTAGATTCCGTCTTTTAAATGATGTGATTAACAAAAATAATAAACCAAACAACAGAAAAAAATGTTTTTTATTTCCGTTGTTTAGATAAGGAACTTTAGCTGAAATAGACCCGAGCTTTTAAATGAGCTCGCTTTAGAGAAAGCGGGTTTGAGCGCGTGGCGTCAGATTTCGCTAAAGAGAAATTGGCTGATATGACGTATATCTGCATTCCATAAATTTTGAACTTTCACTTTAGAAAGTTGAGTTAATATAGAGAAATTCCCTACTGCACGTTGAATAGCATCAATAAGTCGGCAAATATTCTACATTTCGATGCCTTAATATGTAATTAACTAATTGGTTTCATATCCTAGGTACACCTGCATTAGCATAGATGTACGTAAAGGCAGCGAAAAATTGAGTAAAATCCAATATTTACTATTATTCACATTTGCTTTCCGAGGTGTTTTGATAGATAATATACGATAGGTGAAATTTGAGATAATAAAGTAATAGCTACTGACAAGTGGAGTATGGCGTATGGCAGATGTCGTATTACAAATGGCGGCCGACAGGTGACAGATCATAACCTGTAAAATGGAGTAGCCTACGTTTACGCTAATGGCAAGTGACATCTGGTAGTTGATATATGATATTTGACGTAATAAAAAATGGCTGCTGACAGATGATGTGTGATAGATAACATAACCTGTAAAATGAATTAGTCCACGTAGATGGACTAATGTTAGATGACAAGTGACAGCTGGTAGTTGACAGATGATATTTGACGTAATAAAAAATGGCTACTGACAGATGACGTATAACGTATTACAAATGGCGACTGACATTTAACAGATAGCATAACCTATAAATGGAGTAGCTCATGTGGACGATAATGACAAGTGACAGCTGGTAGTTGACAGATGGCATAACCTATAAAATAGGTACACTATTGAAATCGATGTTACGTTTCTTTTATTGGGTTAAATTAAAATAAATATATATAGTCGAAGTGGATGAAAAATTATGTTACGTCCCTGGGCTTGGGTTTCATCAGTTATGTGAAAGTGAAAGGGATCGGCCACGTCGGCTCGAGCATTGGGTTACGTGACTTTTATATGGGAAATATGCATGATCGAAGTGGACGACAAGTTGTTGGGTCATGCGCAATGTGATGGGATCAAAATGGGATTGATCCCATGTTGGGATGATGCAGAAGGCACTAGCTATATTTACTTATAAAACCAAAGCAATGTCTCACTTTCACTTTACAATGCACTGCAATTACCTGTAATGATCTGAAATGTCCCCTACGTGCACTCAATCATTTACTAACAATCATTCTCTTCACTTTTATACATATTAGCTTTAAAGTTAGTTTCAGTGTTTACCTCACAATTTCAACAAATTGTAAGTTTTAGATATAGGTAATATAACAGCAACTTGGAGTCATTTAGTTTATAGAACCAAATATAAAATAAAATCCAGGCGTTTCGTTCATAAACTTTGGCGCCGCACTACCTTCTAAACACTGATTTCCATAAACATGTCATATTTTATTTTGGTGGACTGTGCATAATTTAAAATAATTTTAAATTGTGGGCATTACAGTTCTACATTATACTGAAAAGAAATATTTTTCAAAATTGCTTATAATAATATAAATAAATATATAAAATATAAAATTAAATTAATATAATAGAGTAATATTTTTTAGTACTTTTTTCTTCGCGGAAAAGACCATATTTTTGTAATTGTATTAGGTCATACAGTTTAAGAACAGTTGCACATCTTTATCCCAATTTAACTGACTTCGTATCTGTTACGGTTACCGAGATTTCCATACATAGATTAGAATTTATAGCATCCTGCACAATAGCAACTTAACTATTTATAAAGAGATACGTGTGAACAAGATTAGCCTACGTTACTTTCTGTAGGGTAACATTACATTTTTAGGAAACAGATAACCTGCAAGAAAATAAATGCTCCATACCTTTAAAACTTCTTCAGGAACACCGATCAGAAAGGGCATCGGCGCCAAGAGGTAATCTATAAGAGACTGGGGCAGAACAGGAATGAATATGTGCTGCCAAATCATAGGGTATATAATGTCGTTCGCCGACTGAACACATGCACTTAGTCTTTTCAGATGCTTTGAGGTAAAAATTATTCTTCTTTCGAATAGCATTGAGGCGAATATGATCACCATGTTGTGTGTATCTACTGCGTTATAGTATTCCGTGACGTTACGCTGAAAATAAAATTTAAACATATCAGTAAGAATTTTAATAACATGGTGAGATGGGTTTAAAGTCACACAACAAAATGGACACAAAGCCAGTTATCGGCCCAAAGTATGAATACACAGAACATTTTATTGGGCGGGCAGAGCAGATTGTATTATTCAATAGTTAACTAGCACAGGACCCTGCAAAAGCGAGCATTCAAACGCTTTAGGCAACAGATTGCAACTAGTTAGAAGTACTGCAACACCGCCCTGTGAACTCTTACGTAAAACTTATTAGTAAAGCACACAATTCAGCAGTTTCCCGATTTAGTAAACACAGCCCGATATCAAGTCATTCCTTTCGATTTCAAATGTGCAATTGAAGCTGATTTGTCCCAAAAATATCAACCAATCTGTTGTGCATCATGGACTCTAATCCATCCGAGATAAACTATACGACATGAGACAGTTGGAAACGAATTAGTTTGGAGTTGCAAATATTTCCGTCCGTACATATTCGGGCACTAATTTAGCATCCTATTGCTATACATACGAGCTCTCAATCTAGTCAAGATAAACTATATGACAATTGAAAAGGCATTACTAGTCTTAGTTTGGAGTTGCAAATATTTCTGTCTTATATATTCGGGCCCTAATCTACCATTTTTACGGACCGTAAACCCTTAGTCTGGGACACTTTCCCCTAAAGAACTGGATTCTACACCTTGACTACACTTAAAAATATAAAAAGGCAAAAATAGATATCCTCCAAATATAGGTGTATATACAGAGTGGTTGATTGGTTAAGGGTGGCGGCCAGCCATATCTGGTAGGATACAAAATTTGTTAAATTTACCGTTTTTAATTACATGTTCCTAGCATGTACTTTAATCCATTGGGATTATATGAACCTTTTTAGTCTCTGCTTGGAGGAACTAAAGGATATACTTTAGTCCCGCAAGTACACAAAAATTATATTATATTAAGATCAAACCTTCCATACAGGGAATGCAAAGTTGGAAAAAGCGGAGCCTAAGTTAGTAAGATGACCTACACAAAATCTAAGTTTTTTGTTAAAAAAAATTATTTAAGGGTAAATATGTGGTTATTATTTTGAAACGATTTCTAATTAGTATATACATTAATATAATCCTTTTGTATACATTCCAGTAACAAACAAACTCATTGAAGTGTTATGCGTATAGGATTTTCTCGCATATATTGCCTTGCAGCTGTTACTTTAAGAAATACAAAATACTACATACAAAACATTTCACTAAAGCCTACGGCTCGGGTTGTAATTCTCATACTCGTATTCGAACATTTATCAATAAAATGTTCATTACATAGTATTCTAAAATAATTTTTTTATTTTTAAAATTTTAATTTTTAAAATAGTATTTATTTTAAAATGCACTTGCAATTGAACTACATCAAATACAACCCATTACACGCTGCCTCCTACATTCCAACCTGAAGACAGACGGGTATAAAATTTCCAATTACTTTTAAAAAATTACAAAATTTGAATCACAAAAAGTGATTTCAATTAATGTGTATAGTATTTAAAAATTTCAAAAAGATTTTAAACTGGAATATCAAATAATTGACCCCCCCCCCCCAATATACCAACAATAAGAAAGCAATTAATTTCATGTAAACTTCGTATTAATTGGTTGTGATAACGGAAATTGTCATTACTATTGTCTAAATTAATTTCAAAACAAGTATCTAATCATAATGGCAAAAAGCATCTTTGTGATGATTGTTTACAATATTTTAGCAGTAAAGAATATTAAATTAGATATATAACAATTTTGATTGTGATTCTGTAAGAATTAATTTGCCATCAACAGAAATAAAAGCCGACAAATTCTGAAATAATGCTCCAGGAAATATTCTTAAATTTATTAACATTTAAAAACAGATGGAAGTTCCTTTTGTAGTATATGCTGATTTCGAATGTCCTTAACCCTGTATTAAATAATAATGATTATAATTCAAACATGGAATTAGATATAGGACTAGATAATTCCTCATCTTACACTATTAAAAAACACATTTCATTTACATGTTTTATATTAAATGTTCTTTTGATAGTATTTCCAAATTTGAACTATGCAGAAGACTCAACTGTGGTCTAGTGTTTATAAATTTTTTAGAGATAGATGTTGGCGATTTATATATTAAATACCTAAAAGCTTATAAAGAAATGATCAAATTATCTGAATTGGATAACATACGTTTGAACTACGAGTATATTAATGAGTGTCATATTTGTAACAAACATATTGACAATAATAAAGTTGCTGATCATTGTCATATATCACTGGAAAATACAGGGTGTTTCAGGAGGAAAGGGAAATATTTCAAGGCTGTTCTGGAAGAGAAATTACTTTTTTTACTTGACTATAGCCACAGGGAAAATTTTGCTCCATCCAAATTCAGCAGGATTTGTGAGTTATATTGTGCCAAAGAATATATAATAAATTGTTCTACAGCAACGGATTCAAAAACCGGTGAAAATATAACTGTAACTATAAAAATTCCTAGACTAAAACGAGATGCCGTGCCTACGATATTACCTAACTGTCCTTCTTATCTATCCAAAACTGTAAAATTGCTCCTAAGTTGTGATGAAAAATTGCAGGTATTAGAAAATCAAAATTTTGCAAAAGCGATTAAAAATAGCCAAACTGAGTTTGAAACTTATAAAAACATATTTTCGTACAGCAATTTTGAAGTTTCTTGTTGTTTTTAACTCATTTCAGCTACCCGAATACTGGTTTAAAAATCAGTGATCTGCAAAACGTTACATTGTTTAAATTAAAATATTCTCCTGGGCCTATTATAACATATTCTGTAATAATAAATTCTGATTTAAATGTTAGGCACATTTTTGTATGGCTGCAAAATACAAGTAGGTACTCCAAAATGATATTAAACCTGATTTAAAAACACCTTTTATCTCTAATAATATAAATGAACCGAAAGATTTATTATTTAATATAGACAAAAAGTCGCAAACAATTGAGCCTCAAAAACGCGATCAAAGTAAAAGTATTTTTTATTACGCATGCATCATAATCAACGATTATCGCACGCTGCAGCGTGCTTAAAGTGATGTTTATGATGCACCTACTTTTTCTAAAGGTTGCTATAGAAACATTTGATCATGTCAAATGTGACAGATTAATATATTCGTCAATATATCATTTAAGTTCAATATTTAAAACATGTTTGAGATTATGATGCATTGGTAATAAAAAATGGCGTATGATATACGTGTATAAGAGGCCTTTAAAGCCCTTGCGACTTACAAAACACTCTGCTGCGCGTCGTGTTTTGAAATATGTCGCGCGTGCTTTAAAGGCCCCCTTATACACTTATATCATAATATACTATTAAACCACATTTCGAACTTATTAGATTCTTTAGTGTCAAATATGTCAGATGAGAGGGAAGACGGTTTTCAAAATATCTGAGCAACTAAAATTACATACATTAAGCAAAGCAAGATATCGTTATACCAATAATACTATGATTTTAGCCTTCATCCATCAAACAATAAGTTCGCATGCTTATAAATACTTGAGACATTTTGGTGTACTTATATTACCTCATCCCTACATTAGAAATAGTACAGGGTGGCATTTTAACTGGAATAAGTTCAGTATTAGGGAGCCTATTTATTTGTTGAAAAAATAAAGGAACACGGCTCCCTTTATTTTCAGTTTGGCACATTTTTTTTGGTCTCTTTATAAAATTTACCGTCTTTTGAGGGTAGAAACCACCCCCAACTTTTTTTTTCAAATGTGAAGGTATGTTTTGTGATAGCTCGTTGGAAAGGGAATAAAAAAAGGAATATGACCCACTATTTACTTTCGCATTTGATAAGCTAGGAAGCTGGAAAAAAATAAAAATCGAATTTTTCGACAAAGTTATTTTATTATAAGTATTGTTGGAAATGTTGCACATTTTTTTCTTGGCAAAACCCTAATCTAAAATAAAATTCATTCTTGACATTACGAATCATATCTGGAGTTATTTGGCGAATTTCGTATGTAAGTCGTTGTCTAAGTTCATCTAAATTTTCTGGTCTTGTTACGTAAACTTTCGTTTTTAGGTGACCCCAAACGAAATAATCCAGAGGAATAAGGTCCGGCGATCTTGGCGCCCATTCAATGGTACTTCTTCTTCCTATCCAGCGGTTTGGATAAACTTCACTCAAATAGTGTCGCACGTTTTCGGCGTAATGAGGCGGAGCACCATCCTGCTGAAACCATATTCGATCACATGAAGATCTGCTTCTGCTTGATGAGGAAATAAAGCAGTCAAAGCTAGCATAAGCTCTTCTTGGAAAAAATTCAAATATGTAGTGCCATTTAAGTAAGCTGGGAGGTATATTGGGCCAATGACTTGGTCGCCAATTATGCCTGCCCAAACATTAAGTTTTTGCGGACGCTGAGTGTGTGTTTCTCGCATCCAGTGAGGGTTTTCTGTGGACCAGTATCGACAGTTCTGTTTATTGACTTCACCATTGAGTGCAAAAGTACAATCATCTGTAAAAAGAATCAATGCAATCCAAATCTGCTAAAAGCTGATCAAGTGCATTCATCATCACTTCACAAAACTGAAGACCGCGGTCCGGATCATTTTCTAGTAACTCTTGTACGTATTGCATTTTATAAGGACGCATTTGTCATGATTTTACTAACTTTAATGCAGACGTATGGCTTATGTTGCATTCTCTAGCAACCTGTCGAACTGGAATATTAGGATTTTCTTGGAGAGTCAGTAAAACATTTAATTGCGTGTCTTCATCCATTACTCGAGACTGCCTTACTCTTGGTATGTCTCTCACGTGGCCCACTTCACGATAACGATTTTCAATTTTGCTGATGGTGCTTTGGGAAATTGCTGGAAGATCAGGGTGTCTTTCGTGAAATAAAGCTGCTACTTCTGCTTGTGTACGCGATCTGTCTCCAAAGCCAATCATCATTAAAATTTAAATTTTTAGTGATTCAGGTAAATAACCCATTTTTGTATGAAAATACTTCTTATTTAAAGTAATGGTTCAAACTGCACAAAATACTACAACAGATAAATTATTCGCTTCTGCCAAACTAAAAATAAAGTGACCATTGGAATGCGACAGGCAAGTAAACAAAAAACCTTATCAATTACATTTTTCCCTTTTTATTTAGACATTCCGCGCAGGCAAAATCCACTTGCTAAAATGGCAACATTTTATTATTTTTCTGGCTTTCTAGCTTACCAAAATGCAAAAGTAAATAGTGAATCATATTCCTTTTTTTATTCCCTTTCCAACGAGCTATCACAAAACATACCGTCACATTTGAAAAAAAAAGTTGGGGGCGGTTTCTACCCTCAAAAGAGGGTAAATTTTATAAAGAGACCAAAAAAAAAGTGCCAAACTGAAAATAAAGAGATCCATGTTCCTTTATTTTTTCAGCAAATAAAGAGGCTCTCTCTAATATTTAATTTATTCCAGTTAAAAAGTGAAACAGCCCCCAACTTATTTTTTCAAATGTGAAGGTATGTTTTGTGATAGCTCGTTGGAAAGGGAATAAAAATAGGAATATGATTCACTATTTACTTTTGCATTTTGGTAAGACACTTAAATCACTATGCTCCGGATGGCTTGGCTTTGGTTTGGGTTTAAATCGCTGTTAGAACAAACCTATTAATGGACGAAATCCACACTAAACCATTTCTTGATTATAAAGCAGGAAATATTGTTGGGACTGCTTATAATATTGCTTGTTTAGCAAATTCTGCTTTTGTATTTATGATATCCAGCATTATGTCTAGCGTTAAAGAAGTTGTACACATTAGTCTTACCTCCAAAATTTACCACCTTCTCGTTTTTTCATTAATTAAGGCAGCTATAACTAAGTTAGAGGAAATTGGCTACAAGGTATTTTGCGTTTTTAGTGACAATAATGCTGTAAACAGAAAAGCTATGAGCCATTTTTCTGACAAGAAAAGTTTAAGTATTTATATCCCCACCCTACAGATAAAACACGTCCTCTTTTTTATTTACTTAATTCTGTACATTTGCTGATATGTATAAGAAATAACTGGCTGAATTCAAAGCCAGACCAAACATTATATTATCCTGATTTTGACAGTGGTGTTGAAAAAGCAGCTGCTTTTCAATCTCCACCAATTAGAACACGATAAGTTGGCTATTCTCTTAGCTTAAAAGCATTGTTTCCTACTAATATGGAAAGACAAAATATTTGACAAAAAAATTGAATGAAATGCTAAATTGGCTAGAAAATTAGAAAATTAAAACTTTGTCTAATAAACAACTCATACAGCTTTAAGTCACACATATATGGAATGACAAATTATGCAGTATTGTTTTAGTGAACTTAAAATTAATTATGTCATATTAGGCAAATTTCAAACAGATGATCTTGAAAATAGGTTTGGCCGCTATCGGCAACTTGCCGGTGGACAATACCATATTTCCATCTGGCAGTTATATGAATCAGAAAAACGGCTCAAAATTCAGTCATTACTAACACTAAAATCGCGTACCTTTGGCAACATTCAAATTAAGCAGTTTTGCGAAAATATTGATATGCCTAACGAAACTGAAGAAAACCATCCGTTAAATCCTGACATTATAGTACTACAGGAAGATGTAGACAATGTGAGTGATGGCATGCCCGTAATCACTTATTTAGCAGGATACTGTTGTTGCATTACGACAAAAAAAAATCAGTGCGAAATATGCAAGGAAACCATAATTTATAATGACGAATTTATTGTTGAAGATAATTTCATCCTTACGAATAGTTTTGCAAGCATATTTAATATTTAACAAAATTTTGGATTAATTTGAGGAAACAGTTTTAATAAGCGTGCCTTTCTAACCCAATATATTTTGAAATTTATTTTAGAAAACGGACATCTGTCTGTGGATCATAAATGTACTATTCATACGATTGTTCATATAGCAACCATTGTAATAACCTGCACAGTAAACACTCTTCTTAAAAATTACTGTGGTAAATCTAACGATCGATTGGTTAAGTCATCTAAAAGCTGTAAATTAAAGACTCTTACTAAATAGGCCGATTGGTTAAATAGTCCTCGTAATAGTCTCATTCACAACTTCACATAGAGTTCCCGGAGTTAGGAGTTTTTATTGGAAATTTCTTTATCTTTAAGATCCATTTTTTATTTCTTAGCTACTAATTTGGAATTATTTGCAAAAAACTAAACTGCTGGCCATTTGCTTTGCAGCAAGGCAAATTTTGCCTAAACTTAAAACTAAATATTTTCTTAACCAGACATGATATCGATCTCTGGTTTTTAATGGTTAATAGATTTATCCCTTAAGAAAAAAGTTCCAATGTTGGATTTTTTTAAACTGTCAAAAAATTCTATATACAGGGTGTCAAACAAGACGATAATTTTTGCTCCAATTTCAATAGCATATAACTGTCATAAAAATTTTTTAAAATTTTGCCATTGTACATCAATGTTGACAGAAAGCGGTCTCTTAAATTTTTGATATCTGCTATATTTTAAGAGATACCGAGTTTTTTTTTGTAAAACCTTGCTTTTTCCACTTTTCGGTAATTAGGCCACACTGTGGTTGTATCGTGCAAACTTTGTAAGTGATCATTATACCTTACGAGAAGCTTGATTATGTTTAGTAAAAAAATTGTACCTAAATAATGTGCTGTGCAGTGGCGTACTTATAATCACTTATATGTCTATATGGTTTATGAGTATCTTACAATTTTTCACGATTGTTTTGTGTTGGAAAGTACTCGCTCGCAAAATCAAGCACATCAAACTATACTCTGTCCACCGAACGCACGGAGTAACAAAAAAGAGCTTGCGGTACGTAGACGGTACGTTTTACACCGCATGAATACTTGCAAATCCAACGATGTGCTATCGTCAGTGGCGTGTAGGTAGAAAATTAATTTAAGTACTCATAACCATTGGAATTGTTTTTAAATAATTATGACTTTTTCATTATGTTTTTTATGTAATAAAATATAGATGATGTTTATCATGTAATAACCAAACCTTTATTTTATTATGGATAATAATAACACCTAATAATAATCATCTACCTGCATTTATATTATTAGTTATATGGATTTATGACTATTTACAACATTACTGCCCTACTT
>MU193576.1:2103-22970 GCA_016904865.1 Pissodes strobi
TCCGTAAAATATTTACCATTCCTAGAGTTGTGCGACCATGCTCCATAAAAATATGACGCCTATAAATCGAGTTTAAATTTTTTATGTTATTCGGATTTACGGCATATACTATAACGTCTTTTCTATATCCCCCCATGTACCGATCTGTCGCATAAAGAAGGGCGTCCTTCTCTTGCAGTTGTGGTTAGCGCCTAATCGATTTACTCTTCTTTCTTGACGTGTAAAGTTGCTTTTGGAATATTATTCCTAAAAAATAATTTTACTCATTGAATACTTTCATAAGAACATTTATTTTGCTTACCTGAGTACCTGAGTTTATTCTGCTTTTCATTATGGTGAAAATATTACATTCATAATTATACGGCTATTCGCTATTTTTGAGTCTACATCGCAAGTTCGGAGGCTAAAATTTAGATTCGACATTTTATTGGCTCATTTGTAATTCCTTTTTTCTACTGTGAAGTATGCTGACCAGCTCCAATACATAGACATGAGTTCATTTCTTTATGAAATGTTACTGGTTGATTAGTGTTGTATTAATTGATTTACTTTAAGTTCTGCATGCTCGACATGTTAATTCGTCTACGAATCTTTCCATTGTTGAACTATTCATTAAATTTGCAATGAAATAAGTGTTGTTCAATATATCGACCCATGCCTTATATCGATACTTCATTTTCAGCTTCAGCGATGTGTTTTTATAAATCCTTTTTTACTAAAAGTGATAGCTGAGCTTTAAATGAACGTTTGGTCACTTCAACAACCATTTTGTAGCCTAGAAAAGCAATCTTACTCGAAAAAGTGGTATATTGAATTTTCTAACATCACGTATGGTGGACTTTCCCTGTTCCGACCTTTTGTTTGGTTGCTGCCTACGTTCGTTATTGATAATCTATAGTTTTACGGTATTTTGTATAACGTGTCATATTTAAGATATAAAAAATAGTTGTAGTGAATGTAGTAGTGGAGGACCAAGGAGACCAAAAAGTTAATGAAATGATCTGAAAGTAAAGTTTTAATCATCTCCCGATGATGCTAACATGGTTAGCGAAACGCGCGTCGAGTGCAAAAATTCTGTTTCGGTGTTGTGGATAAAAAAAACTCTGTTTTAGTGCATGTTGCCGAAGGTTCCAAACCCCAACGTAGATGATCTGAAAGGACAACACACATAAATTTATTTTTACTATGAACCACAACCCCAAGAAACAGGAAGTCACTGATCATCAGATCTGTTATTGTTTGAGCTAATCATCACATTGTTCTTAGGCTGTTTTTACCGGGCCAAGTTCCCTAAGTACCTGTTGCTTTTACTGGGCCAAGTTCTCTACGTCTCTGTTGTTTTTACTGTGTCAAGTTCTCTACGCATCTGTTGTTTACTGGACCAAATACTCCGCGTACCTAGTATTGTTTTAGAGAGTCGCATACACCATGTGTTTACTTTTTTTTGAACTACGAACAAACTTCCTAGAGTGCTGGTTATTAGGTCAGAACTGGAACAAGTTGCTTGCGCTTTTGGTTTTATTTAGTTAATTTGTAGTCATTAATTTCGATAATTTCTATTAATTTCACCTAGTTTAGAGGTTAATGTAGAGGGTGTCCCACTAAGAATGGCCCTCGGCCGTATCTCAAAAAGCGCTAATCGTATGGCTCGCGGACAAAATTTGTTTAGTAAAAAATTGGCCACCGCAGAATACTGGAAATTATTTTCAAATTCCTAAAACAGCCGCGTTAGGGGGCGTAACTGCTATATACAATGAGAAAATGATATTTGTCACAAGTTTTTTCAAATTAAAGAGATATTTTAAATATTATCATCGTAGTGAAATTGTTTATTCTATATATGAAAATAAAGTAGTGGAGGAAGTCCTTTATTTTTTTTAAATGCTGATAACTCCGGTTTATGTTAACGGAAGTAAGCATGCTTGGTTTCATTTAAAAGAGCTTTTCTTACTCTACTCTCTACTTTTCAAACTATGGCAATATGCATGTTACAGTCGGTGCCAGAGGGCGCGTACTTACAACTTAATAAACATTTCGCGTTTTCTCAAAAAAAAATTAAACATTAAATTCTGTTTCTCCTGATTATAAAGACTAATAGAAGCCTAAGAAGTCATTGAAAGTCGTATATTGATATCTTCCTTCTCCCAGAGATATTGGCGAGGACAATAATAAATACAGAAACATATGCCCTTAATGACTTTCTTTTTCAAACATGGTATCAATAACTGTCTTGATTACCACCATTTTAGTAAACTATCATAAAGAAAACATGAATTTATTTTAAATCTTGCCAAAAATATATTATGATAATGAAATTGTTTTATGCAAAGGCATTAATGGTTAAATGAGTCGAAAATAATAAGGGTACGTCGACCTTCGATTTTCCCTTTTTATAATATTTGTAGCCCCGAAAAGGACTGATGTAAATGAGGAGTAACGTGGCTGAACCTCAATAATTTAATAACGTCCTAAATGTTCAAATTATCGTCCATCATTCTCAATACATAACTACAGATTGTGCCTGGTTGACAACACGGCAACTTTCACCTCTGCCGATTGCTGCTGTCCATTATTTTGTGAATCATGTCATCTCTCGTTGTTAGTCTCATGACGAAAACAAGGTATTTCATATTACCTCATAGATAAAAATCTAGACATGCTAAATCAGGTGATTTAGAATAGAACACACCACATTCATTAATAATTTTACACTATAGCGTATGGATATAGTCGGCTCCATTGCCCATGAGCCTAAATCAAAAAATTTTAAAAATTGAGTTAAGCCCATTAAGGAATCTGTTTAATTACCTTCGCCAATGGGCTTATCTGTATTTACTATATTTATGATTGCTGCAGATATAATTTTTACTTTGACTGATCTTTATTATTAAAATATCCTATTAGAACCAAGAGGCGTAATTAACATAAGCCTTATCTTAAAAAATAGCTATTATTTGATTACTTTAGAACTAAAAGGCGTAAGTTAACATAAGCCTATTAGTTATGCTATTTGAAATCTCAATGCTTTACTCCAATCGTAACTATTATTTTAGTTACCTGATAGAGAACAAATAGATAATGGTCGTCCGGCCGAGATGCGATTGTGGTGTCAGGCGATCGGCAATGCGTGAAATGTGGAACCTTCATGACTGTTAATGGCGCTACGTCTGATAATTATTAACACGTGCTGTTGTAGATCTGTGTGTATTGTGCGTATGCTGTATATTTTTGAGTCTAAAATCCCTAAAACTTCGAGGTAAATTTTACATTAAAGTAGAGTTACAGGTTAGTTACGAGTCCTATTATGTTATAGACGCAATGGATGTTATCATTAAATGGAAAGACGGCAGTAAAAACTGCGTCTAGACTACGGAATTAGTGACCGTAAATAAAAATAGGCAATCAAGTTAGGAACTTTTGTAAAAATGTTGTATCAAAAAAAAAATGGTATTATGGAGAAGTTATTATATGACTGAAGAAACTGTCAACCAGAATTCGAATACCAGCAATATAACCAAATTTAACACAATACAGCGAAAAGGATGATGTTTTAAAAATTATATCAAAAAGAACATAGCAGTTTATTATTCCGACATCGGCAGTGAATATGATTTTTCACTTTCTAAGCTAAGCAAGGAATATTTATTAAAAAAGCAGAGTAATAAAATTGTTCTTCGTTAGCCTTGGAGATAAGTGATACAGAAGACGATCCTTATAGCTGAGTTGAAATATCAGATCGTGATGATCCTGAATATGTTCAAACTTGCGAAATTCCGCGTTGCAAAAAAGAGGTCTGGAGTTCCTGCCTTAATTGTTTAATTTTATTATGATGCGATCATTTTAATAATGACTTAGCCTGTAAAATGCATGGTAGATCGTTTGCTGAACGGCCGAACGGGTATGTGCATTACAAACGCTGAAAACACGTGAGACTTTTACCGTTAAGGGACAGTAGAAAATTTAAAAATTTAGAAAAACAAAAATTAAATAGGAAAAAAGAAGCCAGCATTAAGTGAAACTTGTGTCAAGACTATCAATACTACTCGACAAAAAATATATGCTTGCTAAAGAACTAAGACCAGGATGTAACTGAATTTTGCAGGAAGTCTAGAAGAAATGTCAAGTGTTTACGGAAGAGCCTCGAAGAAAAGCGTTTACAGATTTCCAAGCATTAGGCAATATCCAATCATTAAAAACAGAATTTATTTACAGGTGCGTCGAAGAATATAATGAAAAGCGAAAAACAACTCAAAATGCATCGAGGGGAATTAAAACAAAATCCTATTATTTTTTTTAAACGGGCACTATTTCCAAAGATATTAGGGAAGGAAGAACGGAAAGTTTAAAAATATGCAATCCAATACTCCGACAACAAGTACAAGAACATATTAATCAGTGTCTCAGGTCAGAATTGAATTACTGCCGTAAACGCACCAGTAGAGAATACCTTCAAGGTGACTTATCTTTACCCAAAATGTAGCTAATTCACCTTATTTTTTTTATATTTGATTAGCAAATGTCTTGCTGTATATCTGTGACTAACTGAATTTATATTTTGTTTTACATACATTTACCTAAATATTACGCCCTCACCATTGGTCATACAATTACCTATCTTATTCTTATCGAGCTTACCGCTAACTGATTTTTAATCCACAATACCGAAACAGAATTATTGCACTCGACGTGCTTTTCGCTAACCATGTTAGCATCATCAGGAGATGATTAAAACTCGTCGGGTGCAATAATTCTGTTTCGGTATTGTGGATAAAACTCCGTTTTAGTACATTTTGCCGAATGTTTCAAACTCCAACATAGATGATTTTTAATCGATAATTATCGTTTATCGTATCTATTACCGATGCTTAATGATGTTTCATTAATTAATACCGACTTGCTTTATTACTGTATATGACCTTGACTTGGTTCGCAAATATCTTGCTAATACAATAGTGATGATACTTACATAACTGCTACACATATATGGTAATTTGCCATAAGCCTTATTGAAGTAGAGCTTCTTACCTAGCTACCTCTGCAGCTAACCGAATTGAGTTCACTTCGATTTCGCTTGTAGATCTTAATTTATCAGATTTTCTCATCACATATTAGTTTGGTTGATTTGATTAACAGTTTATTTATACACTGATGTTATCGCTGCCTTGGGATTAATTTATAATATGTTTTTATTTAGCATCGTAATATTTATTTGAACTGTTCTGTGATTAACTGTATTTAGTAAAAACTTTAAAATTCAGATTTTAGTTGGAAATAATCCTGTTTACAGTTTTGCAGATGACAGTACCCTTGTCCCCCAATTTAGATCAGAAGAACCTTTACCAGTGACTGAGATTTATCACTGCGGACAGGAGCAGATTACAGCAATTAATCAGGACCTGGAGAAAGTTCAAACATGGGGCGACAGAAATTTGGTCCAGTTCAATGCAGCAAAGACCCAAGCAGCCACGTTTACCAAGAGGGCCAATACGGCGGGCCCTGACATCATTATTGCAGGATCGACCATTCTTTCGTCGTCAACAATCGGACTACTGGGGGTCTCGGTCAACAGCAATTTGTTCTGGCATGACCACGTTGCTAACATCGCAAAATCAGCCTTCCAGAAGCTTGGTGCGACATTTTGCAACAAACACTGTATACACCGCAGCAGTTGCTCAGCTCTACAAAGCGCAAATAAGACCGTGCTTAGAATATTGCTCACACATCTGGGGTCCCGCACCAAAGCACACCCTAAAGCTGCTGGATTCCATTCAGAAGAGAGCTGTGCATCTCGTCGGCGACTCGGAGTTGACCCAAAATCTGGATAGTCTAAAACACCGCAGATATGTGGCCGAGATGTCTCAGTTTTTTTTATGGAAGTGGCACACACACTAAAGGGAAACCCTATGGCGCTCCACGAGCGGGGTGTGTGCGAAGATGTTGATTGACACGGCTCTTGAATATTTGTAAGTTGTAATTAGTTGGAAACAGATGTCCTGGGAGTGAGTTCCACAGTGATGCAGTGCGCCAGACAAAGGAGTTTTTGTAAAGCGATGTTCTAGGTGTTTCCAGTTGTACGACGAACTGGTGCGCTCTTGCCGTCTGTCGTGACTGTCTGACAGGAGCTGCCAGGGGTGGTATGAGGCGGACCAAATCCTGGCAACATCTGCCGTAAAAGTATCTGTAAAACAAAGATATCTCGGCTACATGTCTGCGGTGTTCCAGACTATCTAGATTCCGGGTCAACTCCGGGTCGCCGACGAGTCGCACAGCTCTCTTCTGAATGGAATCCAGCAGCTTTAGGGTGTGCTTTGGTGCGGCACCCCAGAGATGTGAGCAATATTCTAAGCACGGTCTTATTTGCGCTTTGTAGAGCAAGAGCAACTGTTGCGGTGTATAGAGTTTTTTTGTTTCGAAATAGCGCACCAAGCTTCTGGGAGGCTGATTTTGCGATGTTAGCAACATGGTCATGCCAGGACATATTGCTGTTGACCGAGATACCCAGCAGTCCGATTGACGAGGATGAAGGAAAGGTCGACCCTGCCATAGTGATGTCAGGGCCCGCTGAATTGGCCCTCTTGGTAAACGTGGCTGCTTGGGTCTTTGCTGCATTGAACTGGACCAAATTTCGGTCGTCCCAAGTTTGAACTTTCTCCAGGTCTTGATTAATTGCTGTAATCTGCTCCCGTCTGCGGTGATGAGTCTCAGTCGCTGGTAAGGGATTTTCTGATCTAAAGTGGGAGACAAGGGTACTGTCATCTGCAAAACTGTAAACAGGATTATTTGTTTCGGTCAGCAGGTCATTAATATAGATGAGGAACAGAGTTGGTGAAAGTATTGCGCCCTGAGGCACGCCCGCGTTGATGGTGAATGTGTCCGAGATGTGTCCATCGACTGCAACGTGCAGAGATCGGCTCTTAAGGAAACTGGCAAGCCAGCTGCAGAGAGTGGCTGGCAGTCCGAAGGACGGTAGTTTGTTGAGCAGTCCGTCATGCCAAACTCTGTCGAATGCCTTTGAAATATCCAACGCAATCGCTCGAGACTCTCCGTTGTTCTCAATTGCCCTACTCCATATATGAGAGACATAGGCCAATATATCTCCTGTCGATCTCTCTTTGCGAAAGCCGTATTGATTATCGCTGATTATTTTGTTGTTCTCGAGGTACTTGAGTAGTTGCTGATTGACTACACGTTCCGTGACTTTGGAGATTATTGGAAGCAAGGCAATTGGACGATAGTTTGAGGGCATGGTTTTCTTGCCTTTTTTTGGAACAGGTTGCACTCGAGCGACTTTCCAAGAAGATGGGTAAATCCCTTTTCCGTAAGACATAAAAAAAGCCTGGAAAAAAACGGGTGTTGACAGATACTTTCACGGCAGATGTTCCAAGGATTTGTCCCGCCCCATCCCGCCCCTAGCAACGCCTGTCAGACAGTCACGACAGACGGCAAGAGCGCATCAGTTCGCCGCCAAACTGGAAACAACTAGAACATCGCTTTACAGGGACTCATTTGTCTGGCGCACAGCAGCACTCACTCCCAGGACATCTGTTTCCCCCTAATTACAACCTACAACTTTTCAAGAACCATGTCAATCAATATTTTTGCACACACACCGCTCGTCGAGCGTCATAGGATCTCCCTTTAGTATGTGACACTACCATAAAAAAATTGAAAATATTTGAAAAATAGGAACTATGCAGTATTGATATTTTAGAATTTAAGATTAACGATTAATTATCTTTTAATTTGGGTGATACTCGTTTTACAGAATCTTGTTACTATTTAAAGTGCAATATCATAATCTCAATTAGGTTTAAGACTTAATTACTTTTTCTTTGTGTAGGTTATGTCCGAGAAAATATTTAATATTTGAATAAATAGCTTAATTCCGATATTTGATGTTTATTTTGGTATGGTGAAGTCAAGGTCAAGTTGAGTGTATGAATTTCCTTTAAAAATTCTCGATATTCTTATATAGGGTATTTTTCTAATTCTTATTAGCCTAATTTCAATGCTTAAAAATTATTGATATATTCATAATAGAAAATTTAGTTGCTCCTTTGCCCATCTGTCCACTCAACGACACAGTACACACCTAAAAATATTAACACCGCTGAGTGAACCAGACGCATGGATCGGTTATTGTTATGCAATTAACTAATCTCGTTACACTTGTTAGTTTATACCTTGTATCATAAAATACGACCAGTCTTTGCAGAAAAAAATAAGCCTCTTAATACTCTAGTATTCGTGCCGCAATTCATTACGCGAGTGTTCGTACGAGAGACTTATTGTATTCTACAGAGTGCAGCTTTTTCTGAATTGGGTATGGAGATGAAATCGACTTTATTTCAAAAGTAACTTATAATTCAAAAAATATCATAGAAGAATATTTAAAATTAAAAACCAAACATTTCAGATAAATAAGAAAATGATAATATGACTAAAAAGTTAATTGTAACCATGTTCGTCACAATTTATGCTAACAACCGGATATCTTTCTGATCATCTGTACAAATTCAACTATTGCACACATTCCTTGTTCTGTCTCTGTTACGAGGTCATATGTAACACCTTTTCACCTTTTCCAAGTTTGTGTTTTGGGCCTTGCCCAACATTAAAACCCTGATTTGATCTTGTTGGTTCCTTAATAATAATATCACCGTTTCCTCTTCTTTACTTTGCAATGGAATTAATTTGTTTTTCTATCTATGTATGGCTTCTTCAACTACAAAGCTAAGTTTTGTAAAAAAAACTCATCGGGCAACATTTCCATTGGGATGATTCAACTGATATAGAACAAGTGCATTTATGCCCGCGACATTCATCAAATTAAAGAAAATATTAAGAAGTCATCTGCTACTGTACCTTGAACCATTGCAACAACCACACATTTGATCAACCATATTAGCACCACATTTAGTGTAGTTGTAATCTATTATCATGATGAGTTTATTAGTACCTTGATCAATTATATCTGAAAATGTCATGGATAATAACAGAATAAATGCTTTCTTTTTGGGGACAAAAAAAACCATGGTGCGATAGTTGTAAAAAGCAAATTGACTGCTACTAGGTTATCTTTGTGTAAAAGTTATCTCTTATTTTTATTTAGGGCTACCAACAATCTATGTTTATAATCCTACTTTAAGTAAAGTGCTAGAGATAAACTTGAGACCCAGTTTTGTCTGTCGTAATATTGCAAAATGTTCTTCTAATCACTTCTACAAAGCACTTGATAAATTCTGAACGAAAATTGCATTTCCTGTTGAGTTCCTGTATGTACTCTCATATGTATAGGTACATATTATTCGAATCTACTAAGGCAAAAATCTTTGTTTCTAAATTTTTCTGGTTTTGGGGGAGCATATTGCCTGAAAGGACACCTACCTCGAAAAGCACAAGTTAGATCAGGTTCAGGATTTCTTACACTTCTCATCAAACATCTCCAATATCTCCCTTAGAGCACTCAATTTGTCGGTTTGCCTTCGTTCTTGACTAACATTTATGTCATCAAAGTGAAGACATCGCAAAAGAAATCGATTTCTATTATATAACATTGTACAGTAAAGAGCGCCAATGCTAGTGCTATCTCTTCTCCAATGGTCTTTGATAAATCAACCTTCTCGATCTGTAAAATTCTCAGAAAGTACAACATTCCAAAGAACGCTTTGATCTCATGTGTATCGGTTGGTCGTGCATCCATTTCTGGTTGAAATTTGGGTATTATTTTATCTATGTGTTTGTTGAGTTTGTTGTAATTTCGGTAATACTGTCACTACAAAAATGTTGAGAAATTCTAGTTCTGCGTTTTGTGTTCAATTTGCGGGCCAGGCTTTTTCTCAAAAATATATTACTAAACGCTTGGTGGACCATTTGTCTTTCATTCGATGAAATGATTCCTTGATATGTAACAACGCACATTATTATCAGCATCAAATCACCCTCCAAAGTGCCCATTAACAACAGTTTTATTATTATCTTGCTTGCTATGTTCAGATTCTTCTCAATAATCTCCAATACCCATGACAGAATCAGCTTCTTAAAATACCTTTAGAAAGATCATTTTCAGATTATGAATATATTTTAGATGATCGGAGACAAAGTTGTCTACTGAACACATAGACTAGTATCTTGTTACGTACTACTCTTTATTTATTTTTTAAGCATATTTGTATGTTTTAATTTTGATATATAAGTGAAAACTAACTGCATGTTACGGCATATTTCGGTTTTATTCTAAAAGCATTTTATGCGCGTAATTTCAATTTGTTAGTGCATATTTATCTTAGTGTTAATTAAAGTTGGTGATCCTATTGCCGAGACTATAAACGCATTGCGATCCCAGGTTTTTAAAACTTGAGAAGGCAAATTAGTTTCGGTATTGTATATTGCTCACTGATAATGTAATTTTATCAAAAATAAGATTGCTAGACTTCTTCAAGGTAACATGCATTACTATCTTAGCTAATCGACTCTCTAAGATTGTATTATAAGGACCTGATTCAATTAAATTTTCACCTCTATCCGCTTTTGTTCAATAAAGCAATCGTATTACATTGTCTGTTTCTAGATAGAAAAGATCTGTCTCCTTTAATCTTTTGATTATACCATTTCCACTTTAAAATCCATAGTTAATATTATTATTAATTAAAATTAATATAACTCTTTTCAATTAAATCTGCAGATTTTTATCCCCCTGAAATTATTTTGTTAATTTAAAATGAGTCAGATTAACCGAAAATGAATTAAGGTACTTGTGCATTACGTTTTAAAGCCAACAGGATCGATAATAAAAAAATCACTGGAAAGAAATAGTAGAATGAGTATCCCCAATACAGATGGCGGAATGGATGTGGTCTTATAAAAAAAACTGACATCACCGAATATTAAATTATCCATAGATCAACATCAATTCTCGAGTTTCCATACAAACGATTCACAGAGGATTACACGAGCGATTATCGTTCAAAGGCTTGCTACCTGCCTATTTCACTGGTTTCTCGCCGAACTGTAAGGAAAAGGACATTTCCTAATTATTAAAGAGAGGAAGATGTAATATGTGGAACACATTAAGGGAGGAAAGAGGTATCACTTATTATCAATAATTGTAGAAGAATAGATAATGGAAAAAGGGGAGTAGGAAGAAAAAATAATTTGTCGCTGAATAATGAAAGAGACTGACTATGATTAAAGCATTTATTATTCAAACCAACTTTGTAGATTAGCCATATTAAAAGTTGAAGTATCCTTGATGATCGCAAAATCTTGGAAAGAAGATGGCACTTAAAGGAGAAGATATAATAACGTAGGATTCTAGATACAAGTCGCAAAGAATAAACTAAATAAATAATTAAAGTAATGTGAAATTTAGAAAATTTTGAGACTTGATATTGTTTAGCTCATCTTCACACTTTAGGGGAAAAAATGGGGTAACATGTTTGCGAACCTCGCCATGTGAGAAAGTGCAAGAAGATAATTTTGTATCACTAAATTAAACTTCGATTGAAGATTCATCACGTACAATTCAAAATAAACTACTATTCCCTCTCATTTTAGAACAAATATTTTCAAATTGATGAAGGACAAGAATTTTAATTTAATGTTTAGAATTCTAGTTCCAGTTTAGTAAAGGAACGTAAGAATGACATATTTATCAAAATGTTAATTTGGACATTTTGCTCTCGTTTTAGTACAAACATTTTCAAGTTAACTATAAATCTGCCATTATTAATTAAACACATTGCTACAGTTTCAAATTGATGAAAAGGCAGTCTTAATTTGTCATATATATTATTAGCAATACATGAAAAGATAATCGGAATTTTACGAAAATATTAATTTATCTATTTTGCTTTATTTTGACCCAATTACTCCAAAATTGATAAATGACGAGCCATACTGTATCATTCAGTTTTCTAGTTTTAATTAAGTAAAGGAAGGTAAGTACGATCTCTTTATGAAAATATTTATTTAGCTATTTTTCTCTCATTCTAGAAATTTATGTTAATTTCCTCAAGATACGGCTTTATTTATCATTTTTCTTTCAAGCTTCATTTTAGTGTATTAGAGTAGGTAAAGAGGAACAGTAGTATTTAAAATGATCTTGATATAAAAATGTGAATTAAACTAACTTGCTCTCATTTTAGAACAAATGTTTTCAAAGAGTCTTAATTTACCATTTATATTGTTAGAAACACAAGGTAAGCCAATCAGGATAGTAGTGTTCAAACTGGTCTTCTTATGAGAATATGTATTTATTTATCTCGCTTTGTTTTAGAACAACTATTTTAAAATTGATGAAGGACAAAAGCCTTGACTTATTATTTAGATTCCTAGTTTCAGCTCAGTAACGGATGGTAAGTAAGTAAGTGTAGCAGTGTTCAAAATAATATCCCAATGCAAATATCTATTTTGTTCTCATTTCAGAATAAATATCATTAAATTGATGAATGACAAGAGTCTTATTTTATCATTTAGATATTTAGTTTCAATTTGACAAGGGAAAGTAAGAATGATGTCTTTATAGAAATGTTCATTTAGCTAACACGCCCTGATTTTACAACAAATATTTTTACATTGATGATAAATGCCCCAAGAGCCGTTTTTGCTTACAATTTCTATTTCAAGTTTCATCTTAGTAAAATAGAGAAAGTAAAGGGGGATTGTAGTATTAAAAATGATCTCGATATGAAAATGTTAATGAAACATATTGCTTCAAATTTGGAACAAATGTTTTCAAGTTGATGAAAGGAGACTCTTAATTTATCAATGAAATTACTAGTAATACCAGTAATGATAATGGGATCAGCAGTGGTTAAAATTATCTTCTTAAGAAAATATCTATGTATCTATTTTGTCTTATTTTGGATTAACTATTCTAAAACTGATGTAGGACGAACCATAATTATTTATTATTCACATTTCTAGTTTCAGTTTAATAAAGGAAGGTTAAGTACAATGACTATGAAAATGTTCGTTTACCTATTTTGCTCTCATTTAAAACAAATATTTTTAAATTGATGATAATTCCGCTAAGAGTCATCTTTATTTATCATTTCTCTTTCAAGCTTCATTTTAGTAAAATACGATAGGTAAATGCGAACAGTAGTATTTAATATATTCTTATTTTGGAACAAATGTGTTCAAACGGAAAAATTGACAGTCTTAATTTATCATTTATATTATTAGAATCACAAGGTAAGCTAAACCAGACAGTTGTGTTTAAATTGACCTGTTTAAGAAAATATGTATTTATCTATTTCGCTTTGTTTTGGAACTGCTATTTTAAAATTGATGAAGGACGAGAGTTCTTAGATATCATTTAGATTCCTAGTTTCTGATCAGAAACGGATGCTAAGTAAGTAAATAAGAATACTAGTGTTCACAATAATATCTTAATGGAAATATTTATTAATCCATTTTGTTCCCATTTTAGAACAAACATTTTCAAATTGATGGAGAACAAGACTTTTATATTACCATTTAGATTTATGGTTTCAGCGTAGCAATGGAAGGTAAAAATGAAATCTTTGCTCATTTAGCTACTTTGCTTTTATTTTAGAACAAATATTTTGAAATTGACTATTATGCCCACTTCGCTTGTTATTTATCTTTAAAGCTTCATATTAGGAAAATAGGGTAAGTAAAGAGGGATAGTAGTATTTAAAACGATATAAATGTGGAAATGTCAAGTAAGCATATTGCTTTTATTTTGGAAGAAATGTTTTCAAATTGATGAAAGAACTGTCTTTATTTCTCATTTACATTACTACTAGATAATCGTAACAGTAGTGGCTAAAATTCTATTTTTATAAAAATGATTAGGTATTTATCTATTTTGCTTTATTTTAAAACAAATATTCGAAAATTGATAACGAGCCTTACTTGGTCATTCAGATTGTTAGTTTCAGTTTAGTAGAGGAAGGTAAGTATGAGCTTTATGAAAATGTTAATTTAGCTATTTTGCTTTCACTTTAAAGTAAATATTTTCAATTGATGACAATGAAGTTTGCATCTCCAGAGATAATCAAACCCGTGAACTGAGGAGAAGACTCACTCGCTCTTAGGCGGCATTTGGGAATGGGTCATGACGTACGGATCCGAAACACTAACCAAAGTATACATAACTAGTAGCTCCAGTCTCCCAAATATTTTCAGCCAGCCGCTGAAAATCCGCAGATTGTTGGCAGCATGTGGAGAGTGTTAGTTTAATCAGTCGTTCGTGTGTAGGCAAAGTTTTCAAAACAGAGTCGGATTTGAGAAAATCCTTGATTTTATTTGTATTTTAATTTTTTATTTGGACTTCGGTGGAAATATATACGAAGCAATGTAAAATACAGAGACAAATAGGTAAAATCTATAGTCGGATCAGCGAATAGATATAGTAAAAAAATTAGGTGAAGGACGCGACAAGACCCGAAAAATCGTCTAGGTGTCAGATTTTTTTTAGAAAGAATAGGATTTTGCTTGGTATTTCTTCTTTATAAGTACATATATAATGTATAACGATAATGGAATGCTTTGTAAATATTAAATATATTTTGGCCCTGTGAAACTAATCCAAAGTTGGTTCGATGACTAACCCAAACTAACCAAATCTATTGAAATGGATTATAAAGTATCAGAACCGGTTCAAATGATTAAAATAAGTTGAGACTAAGTGAAACTAACCGAAAGTTGAATCGACGATTAACCCAAACTAACCAAATCTATTAGAATTGATAATAACGTCGGTATCGGAATCGCTTCAAATGGTTAAAATAAGTTGAGAATAAGTGAAACTAACCGAAAGTTGATTAGACAACTAACCCAAATTAACCAAATCAATTAAAATTGATCGTAACGTATCGGAACTGCTTCAAATTGCTACAATAATTTGAAAATAAGTGAAACTAACCGAAAGTTGATTGGACTACTAACCTAAACTAACCAAATCTATTAAAATTCATTAAAACGTATCAGAACCGCTTTAAATGGCTAAAAAAAGCTGAGAATAAGTCAAACTAACCGAAAGATGAATCGACGACTAACCCAAACTAACCAAATCTATTAAAACTGACTATAATGTATCGGAACATCGGTTCAAATGACTACAATAAGTTGAAACTAAGTGAAACTAACCGAACGTTGATTGGACGACTAACCCAAGCTTACCAAACCTCTTAAAATTGATTATAATGTGTCGGAACCGATTCAAATTGCACTACATTATTGTAGTCACAATAAGTTGAAACAAAGTGAAACTAACCGTACGTTGATTGGACAACTGACTCAAACTAACCAAATCTATTAAAAATTATTATAACGTATAGGGATCGGTTCAAATGACAAAAATAAATTGAGACTAAGTGAAACTAACCGAAAGTTGATTGGACGACTAACCCAAATGAATCAAATCTTTTAAAATTGATTATAACGAATCGAAAGCGATTCAAATGATTAAAATAAGTTGAAAAAACTAAGTGACACTAACCGAAAGTTAAATCGACGACTAATCCAAACTAACCAAATCTATTAGAAATGATTATAATATATCGGAACCGATTCAAGTGACTGAAATAAGTTGAGACTAAGTGAAACTAACCGAAAGTTGATTGGATGACTAACCCAAACTAGCCAAATCTATTAAAATTGATTGTAACGTATCGGAACCGCTTTAAATTACTTATAACCAAAAGGTGAATCGACGACTAACCCAAACTAACCAAATCTATTAAAATTAATTATAACGTATTGGACCCGGTTCAAATTACTAAAATAAGTTGAAACTAAATTAAACTAACCGAAAGTTGAATCGACGAATAACCCAAACTAACCAATTCTATTAAAATTGAGTTTAACATACCGAAACCGCTTTAAGTGACTAAAATAAGTTGAGAATAAGTGAAACTAACCGAAAGTTGATTAAACTACTAACCCAAACTAGCCAAATCTTTTAAAATTGATTACAACGTATCGGAACCGGTCAGAGAGACCCATTTACATGTTATTAAGATAAATACAAAATTTTTAAAATCACATGCAGGCTGTTAAAGAAATAATTTTTTAGAAAAATTCCAGTTTTTTCGAACTATTACCGATATATTTATAAAAACATATAAAAACAAATCCTCAATTACTCAAAACAATACCATAACAACTATTATCTACAATATACTATCATATTCAAAAGCGTTTAATTACATATCCATAATGAACGTTCATCATATACATATATCAATGTTAAAAATACATGTATTTACCTGTTTATTTTAAACATTTCTGAAAATTTTACATGTATATGATGTTCAAATTTAACTGATGTCATGCAGTATATTATGCACTATAATATAATTGATAAGACAGACACGTACTGGACATACATTTTTTATTTATCCAAACGATTCGCAGATAATACTGCGTTAGCCTAAAGAGATCGCCATAATTACCTGATTATTGACATAAATGATTCGGCCAAAACTAACATTAATCAAAGTATGATATTAAATAAATTCTAAAAAAAATAAAGGCTCTTGCTGATACATAAACGTATAATATATATAAAAAAACATGGCTACTTTTTCTGCAAGTAAAAAGTATATGTCAAAATATGATATTTAAATGTGTCGAAATGTTAAGGTAATATATTGACAATATCATATCCATTTGAAATAATTTCACATCTAAAACTGTCAAATTTGACAGTTGCAGATATCAAATTTTATTTGCACACAATATAGCATCGAAAACTAAAACCTTTATGTTAAACACTTCTTTCGATATCTGTTATAATAAGGAAAATATTGACGAATTTATTTAACTGTCAGATTTGACAATTGCTTCAACCGTCCAATTTACTGAAATCTATATAATCGTATATTAACAGGGTATTAAGTTGACATATTTTAACATAAATATTGACACATTGTCTTCACGTTTTAGTGACATAACCAAATTCTGTCTTTCACTCGACCTGATATAAATAAAAAGGGAAAGTGTAGATTTTGTCGAAATTAAAAATCGGAAGTCGATAGAGCAATGACAACTGTATAAAAATTATCATACAAATTTGTCGGTATTTTTTATAGTTAAGCTTGAAAAAAATTATGAAGAATTATAAGGCAATAAAAATATTGGATTTTTACCGTTTTTCTCGAAATAAATTTGCTAAATTTGCAGTTATTTAGTTACAAAATAAGAATAAATTATAATAATTATATAATTCAGCGATACAGTCTACAAAATTAATCTAATACATTTTTGCGCCAATAGCCTAATTTTAAGTAAAATTATTTAATTTATTCTGAACTTGCATGTCACAAATACATCAAAACTAACTATAAACACCACAGAAAAATATATATGACATTTTTTATACAGTTGTCATTGCTCTATCGACTTCCGATTTTTAATTACGACAAAATCTACACTTTTCTCTGTTATTTATATCAGGGCACATGAAAGACAGAATATGGTTATGTCACTAAAATGTGAAGACAATGTGTCAATATTTATGTTTATGCAAATTTAGTCGTCGATTCAACTTTCAGTTAGTTTCACTTAATCTCAACTTATTTAAGTCTTTTGAAGCGGTTCCGATACGATATAATAAATTTTAATAGATTTGGTTAGTTTCGGTTAGTCGTCCAATCAGCTTTCGGTTAGCTCCACTTGTCTCAACTTATCTTTGTCATTTGAACCGATTCCGATACGTTATAATCTATTTTAATAGATTTGGTTAGTTTGGGTTAGTAGTCCAATCCATTGTCGGATAGTTTCACTTAATCTTCACTTATTCTAGTCATTTAAAGTGGTTCCGATACGTCATAATCAATTTTAATAGATTTGGTTAGTTTGGGTTAGTCGTTGATTCAGTTACTTTCACTTATTCTCAACTTATTTTTTAGACATTTAAAGCGGTTCCGATAAGTTATAATCAATTTTAATAGATTTGGATAGTTTGTGTCGTCGAATCAACTTTCGGTTAGTTACACATAGTCTTAACTTATTTTAATCATTTGAACCGGTTCCGATATGTTATAATCAATTTTAATAGATTTGGTGAGTTTGGGTTAGTCGTCCAATCAACTCTCGGTTAGTTTCACTTAGTCTCAACCTATTTTTAGTCATTTGAACTGGTTCCGATACGTTATAATCAAATTTATTAGATTTGGTTTGTTTGGGTTAGTCGTCGATTCAACTTTCGGTTAGTTTCACTTATTCTTAACTTATATTAGTCATTTAAACCGATCCCGATACATTATAATCAATTCTAATAGATTTGGTTAGTTTAGGTTAGTCGTCCAATCCACTTTCGGTTAGTTTCAATTAGTCTCAACTTATTTTAGTCATCCTATATGTTATAATCAATTTTAATAGATTTGGTTAGTGTGGGTTTGTCGTCGATTCAACTTTCGGTTATTTGCACTTAGTTTCAACTTATTTTAATCATTTGAATCGGTTCCGATACGTTATAATTAATTTTAATAGATTTGGTGAGTTTGGGTTAATCGTCCAATCAACTTTCGGTTAGTTTCAGTTAGTATCAACTTATTTTAGTCACTTTAGTCATTTGAACCGATTACGATACGGGGGGGTCAGTTAAACATGACAGTAGTGTATAAACTGATCTTATGATATCATTTATTTATCTATTTCACTTTATTTTAGAAAAGCTATTTTAAAACTGAGGGACGAGAGTTAATTTATCATTTAAAATTCCTAGTTTCAGCTCAATAACGAATGACAAGTGAGTAAGTATGCAATATTTAATAATCTATTTCGTTCTCATTTACGAACAAATGTTTTCAAATGTAAGTTAAATAGAACAGTAATATTCAAAATGATTTTCATATGAAATTATTTATTTATGTATTTCGCCTTGTGTTAGGACAGCTATTTTACAATTGATGAAGGAGGAGTCCTAATTTATCATATAGATTTCTAGTTTCAGTTTAGCAAAAAGTGGTAGTATGGTCTCTTTATTTTGCTCTCATTTTAGAACAAACATTTTCAATTAAAATTAAATTTAAATCCCTTAAGAGTCTTCTTTATTTTCTATTTTTAATATAAGAAGCACATAGCGAGTCAGTAGTGTTTAAAATGATATTGTTATGAAAATATTTATTTATCTACTTTGCTTTATTTCAGAACAATCATTTTAAAACTGATGAGGGCGGAGTCTTAATTTACTATTTAGATTCATAATTTCAGCTTAGTTATGGTTGCCAAGTAGGTAAGTAAGGATAGTAGTGTTTAAAATAATCACCAATTGGAAATATTTATTATTCTATTTTGTTCTTATTTTAGAACAAATGTTTTCTCAAATTGTTGAAAGAACAATATTACTTCATAATTTGTATTACTAGTAACACAGTATAGTAAAGCATGGTAAGTAAGTCAGCAAGAATACTCGTGTCTAAAATGATCTTCAAATGGAAATATTTATTATTTATTTTTCTCATTTTAGAACAAATTTTTCTTCTTCATTTCACATTTTGTATATTTCCGGCTTCATTTTAGGAATGTAAGATAAATAAATCAGGGATGGTATCGTTCTTTATAATATGTATTTCTAGCTTCATTCTAGTAAGATAGTATATTCGCAGGAACAATAGTGTTTAAAGTGATTCTTTACGAATTTCTCTTAGTTTAGAACAAATGTATTTAAATTGATGAATGACAAGATTCTCTATTTATCGTTTATATTTCTAGCTCCATTCTAGTAAAATAAGGTAAGGAAGAAGGAGAGCAGTATTTAATTGACATAACCAATCCAGTGAATGTTTGGAATTAACACACACATTTATTTCTATAGCTTTTAAATTTTATTGTATTTTTAATTTGTTATGTTATTAATTTAATTTTTAATTGTAAGCTTGTGAGTTTTATGATTTTACTATTCATCTCGGTAATAACAAACAAAAACGGTTAAATAAAAATGACAGTATTATTAATTATTAATATACATTAAAATTTATTCACCATATTGTCAAGATTTAATTTTTTTTTCATGGGAGTTAGTTTAAAGACTGATAAAAGTTGAAAATAATGCAACACATATTAATACTATCATCATATATTGATCATATTATATAGTATATTAATACTTGTTTAGTTAATCAATAATTATGGGAAAAATCGAACAATTTACCTCCGCTCTTAGTTGTAGTTTTTTACCCCATTATTTCCTCGTTTTCCGATAAGAGAGAAGGGTCTGCCCTAAATAGAATTAAATATTTAATATTAAGTGGATTCCAGCAATAAGTCCAGCCTTATTGCTGGAACATGCCTGTCAATATTATTCAATTTAACTTGAAATTTACTTAAAGGGTTTAAGGGTTTGTTGATTTTGTAAAATACCTTGCATGGGTGTAGTAAGCTCTAAATTCAATGCATTTCCGCGACTATCTTTTGTGGCCAGGTGACCTGGTTGACTAAATTCTTAGATTAGTCCTTTCTTCGTTTTGTTTAGTTTTTGAGGTTGTTTGTCGTTGATTATTTTTATTTTATTTGCAGAATTTAAAATGTCCCAAAAATAAAAGAAAATCATGAAAACAAGCCCTTAATATGTTATTGATATGATATTAATCTTAACTGCTCCAATTGCTACTTTATCGCCAAAAATACTTTTGGATACAGTGCAGTGTTTGATTGTGCATGTCGTCTTATTTATATTTTAATTGATTTTCTATCGTGTAGCATTACTTTTAATTAATTGCTTTTTTGTGACACTGTCATACCTAATTGTGGTAGCCCTATCAACTGCAATTTCTGCGAATCAAGCAGAACACTGGTACGTGGTTAGTGAGTCAGTGATTTTGGACATGGGTTAATTAGGATACACGTATAAGTAATGGGAAAATACATATATACCTACTTTTCTATGA